>SSNS01000082.1:633059-753512 GCA_006937985.1 Aphyosemion australe | reverse complement strand
CACACACACTGTCGGCGCTCCAGCGCGCGCGCCCCCACTACGCGCTGGAGCGCGGTTGGAAATGTGGACGGTTTTATGCACAAGCCACAGATCTATTAAGCTGTGTGTTTATTAATGAAAATGTTGTAGAATCTAGTCGCGCTAATAAGCTCCAGCGGAGCCACGCTCTGGTGTCATCATGAGAGTAACTTTACGTGATAAGCAGCTCCTGTCTTACGGGGAGTAATCAGGTCCAGACCGGGTAAACTCCCGGCGGGCCGGTCTGAGGTCGGTGTCTTTAGTCTTTTTGGGTTTTCGGTCCGGTGTTCAGTCACAACACTCTGTTGCTGATGAGAGGATTTATCCTCAAGGCTTAAAAGAAACTGGTGAGCTGCTGAACAAGCTTTAGTTCATTAGAAATACTTTCGATGCCCAAATGATTCTAGTGACCTGTTATTTATCATTTTATAGTTAATAGTAGGTTAATAAATACACCAAACACACAGATGATAGAAAAAAAGATGAAATAAGCCTGAATATTTTCTCCCACAGCTCAGCTCTGTTAGAAATAAGCAAATGTCTGCTTCAGCTGGACAATAATAAATATAAAGGTGTTCACAGATACCTAATCTTTTCATGAAAAAGGAATATTAATCATTTTTAATTTTAATAATGATTTCATTTTTAAGGTGTGGATGTGAACATCTGAACAGAATATTCTGACTGATGTAAAGGATACATGATATTAATAACAGGTCAGGATCTAAGGTGGGTCAGTATGAGTCATTAAACTCTGCCCTGGGCCTAAAGCCCTGCAGCTTGATTCTACTTTGTTCCTTAAATTGTCGTGAGCGTTGTGTAGTTTTGTAAGTTCTGCACACTCACACATTCAGCAGCGAGCTCTGCCAGCTGATTGGTTCTTTTGGTGACATCAGTTCAGTTTTGGTACTGAGCAGATGCATCACTGGATTTTGCTGTAGTCGGTGTTCAAAATGGACAGGATAACTTTGTTAACTCAACTATATCATTATAATGCTATGTGTACATGCACCAGTCTGTAACTCTACTTTTTTCTCAAAATGCACCAGACTGATGCTTTTATATATAAAATGTCCAAGATTTTCTTACAGGGGCATGCCCCCGCACCCCCTGAGACTTATCTTTCCTGATCTTTTTTTCATGTCTGCTTTTTGGTGCTGGTGCACACCTTGTGGTAGGGTATAATAGCTGGGGGGGGGTCCAGTTGCGCGTGCGCACAGGGGGAGGGGGGGGCGCCCATTTTGTGGCTGCATACCCCTCCAAAATTAGGTAGTTGCGCCCCTGACCCTACCCTCCGGTGTCCGTCGGTGCAGACCGGAGCGCCGGGGAGGGTGGAGGAAAATAGAGGAACCAGCAGAAACGGTCCAAAGTTTGGGATCAAACGCGCCAAAAAATCACATTGATGATTTTTTTGTAAGTATTCCAACAGATTATTGTAGCAATAAATAGTATGTAAACGTCAGAGGTCCGTACAAAACCCACCGATGACACTCTGCTGCACGAGGACCTTGTTCGGGGGGGGGGGGGGGGGGGGGGGGGGGGGGGGTGTTGTCACCTTTTTCACACCTTCCGAGTTTGCAGGTATGCAAATGGGTGAAATGCTCTATCTGATTTGTCAAAAACTTCATGCTTCCATTTGATTGATAAAATACATTATGTGTAGCAAAAATCTGAGATGACCATTAATTGCGATATTTTTCTGTTCTTTGCGATATGCCTATTGCGCAAAATTTTCGATATATTGTGCAGCCCTATTCAGGATAAAAGTTTTATTCCTGACCGATATGGCGTTGATCAGCGCGAAGCGAGTCGGCGGTAAAGCCGGTGGTGGAGAAGCGCTTGTCCAGGCGGATCTCGGTGTTATGCGCTGTAGGTTGTCGAGGTTTACTCCCTGCTGACGCCGATGGTAAGACGAGGAGCGGAGGAGTGATCTGGAGACGTCCGCAGGAACAACAGGAATCAGGCACCAATCCGATGCACTCAAAAAACATCGCTCAATGCCCCACAGGCAGATTTTGGATTTGACCAGGCGACCTCCACGTTTTCCACGCCGGCGATGCCGCTTCCTCCACCCTTCGTGCCAAGCTGCCAGCTCCACCTGAGCGAGGTAGGGCGCAAGGGGTGTGGCGCCGCTGAATCTCGGTAGTTTCACTGGCGTTCGGCTGCCGCTGTCTCGTAGCGCCGCCGGGGTTGTCGACCTCTTCGCTGGGTGCAGCTCTCGTAGCTGTCGCAGCGCGCTGGTTCCATCAGGCTGGCGCGGCGCTCCCAGCCCGGCGCCCAGCCGTAGATGTTCTCCCAGCCTGCCATTCTCCCTCTCGAGCCGCTCAATCTCCCCGGCGAGTTGCTGCATCTTTTCGCATCTTGATTAACAGCGTCAGTCCCACTTCTGACACCAATGTGACGGCCTCTGTCACCGCCTAGCGGGGAGTGGATGCAGCAGTAGCCAAGGAGACACACCAGCAGCAAGTCAACAACACTTTATTGAGCCGAATGGCTCCCCTCTTCACCCCCCCGACATACAAATATAACACAAAATGAACGTTAACTAAAAGTAAAACAACACCAACATAAACTAAAACCAAACAGGGCACAGAAAAAATGAATAAAATAACCCCGAACTCACCCCCACAATGCCTTGCGGCCGCTACGCCTGCCTTGCAGCAGGCAGGGCCGCCACAATATTCTTACTAGTCACGATTGAAACTAAATACACTGCTTAAAAAAATAAAGGGAACCCAAAATAAGACATCCTAGATCTGAATGAATAAAATATTCTTATTAAATACTTTGTTCTTTACATAGTTGAATGTGCTGACAACAAAATCACACAAAAATGATCAATGGAAAAAAGGAGGTCTGGATTTAGAGTAACACTCAAAACTAAAGTGGAAAAACACACTACAGGCTGATCCAACTTTGATGTAATGTTCTTAAAACAAGTCAAAATGAGGCTAAGTAGTGTGTGTGGCCTCCACGTGCCTGTATGACCTCCCTACAACGCCTGGGCATGCTCCTGATGATGAGGTGGTGGATGGTCTCTTGAGGGATCTCCTCCCAGACCTGAACTACAGCATCTGCCAATTCCTGGACAGTCTGTGGTGCAACATGGCATTGGTAGATGCAGGAGACATGATGTCCCAGATGTGCTCAATTGGATTCAGGTCTGTGGAACGGGCGGGCCAGTCCATAGCATCAATGCCTTCATCTTGCAGGAACTGCTGACACACTCTAGCCACATGAGGTCTAGCATTGTCTTGCATTAGGAGGAACCCAGGGCCAACCGCACCAGCATATGGTCTCACAAGGGGTCTGAGGATCTCATCTCGGTACCTAATGGCAGTCAGGCTACCTCTGGTGAGCACATGGAGGGCTGTGCGGCCCCCCAAAGAAATGTCACCCCACACCATTACTGACACACTGCCAAACCGGTCATGCTGGAGGATGTTGCAGGCAGCAGAACATTCTCCACGGCATCTCCAGACTCTGTCACGTCTGTCACATGTGCTCAGTGTGAACTTGCTTTCATCTGTGAAGAGCACAGGGCACCAGTGGTGAATTTGCCAATCTTGGTGTTCTCTGGAAAATGCCAAACGTCCTGCACGCCCGGTGTTGGTCTGTAAGCACAACCCCCACCTATGGACGTCAGGCCCTCATACTACCCTCATAGAGTTTGTTTCTGACTGTTTGAGCAGACACATGCACATTTGTGGCCCACTGGAGGTCATTTTGCAGGGCTCTAGCAGTGCTCCTTCTGTTCCTCCTTGCACAAAGGCAGAGGTAGTTGTCCTACTGGACTAAAATTTATGACCGGTAGTGTGTGTGTGTGTGTGTATATCTTTAAAAATAAAATAAAAATTAAAGTGATTTAAAAATCATAAAAATGGGAAATTAACACTTGTGATAAAAATGTGAGGTAAGGGAAAAAGAAAATGAATAAGAAGTAATCGGTGGATCCTGGGAAAGGCAGAGTTGGTAGAAAGAGCAGTTGGTAGTAGGTAGTGATGAAGAATCAACCGGAGGTTGCGCAAAAGCAAGCCTGAACAGATGAGTTTTCAGCTGCTTTTTAAACGAGACCACTGAGTCCACTGATCTTAGGCTTTCAGGGAGAGATTTCCAGAATCTGGGGGCCACAGCAGCAAATGATCTGTCACCTTTGGTCTTTAGCCTGGTGCGCTGCATAACTTACTTTGATCACTGGACCTCAGGGAACTGTTGGGGGTGTAGGGACTGAGAAGATCACCAATGTATGATGGTGCTTGTCTATGTAAGGCCCTAAAAACCAGAACCAGGATCTTGAAATGAACCCTGAAGTTAACTGACAGCAAGTGAAGCTGGAAGAGCAGCGGGGTTACGTGGGTGTGTTTGAAGGTATGGGCATTAGCCGAGCACAGGCATTCTGAACCACGTGTAAACAGTTCAGTGAGGTTTTGCTCAGACAAGTGAAAAGCCAGCTGCAGTAGTCTACGTGTGAGGAGATGAAGGTGTAGATAACAATCTCAAGTTCAGACTGGGACAGAATGGGACTCAGCTTAGCAATGTTCCTGAGATGGAAGAAGGAAGAGCAAAAAAGAGAACTGACATGAGAATCCAGGGTGAGAGCTGAGTCAAAGGTCACACCAAAATTCCTGACAGAGGGTTTGGTGTGAGAAGCAAGCTGACCAAGAGAGTCTCTGACTTTAGGAACCAGCTTGTCTGGGGCACAGATGAGGATCTCAGTCTTGTCATCATTCAGCTTTTTAATAGAGTCTAAGCAGGTGTGCAACAGCTGCAGCTTGGACATCTCATAAAGGAAATGTACAGCTGAATGTCATCTGCATAAAGATGGTAGGAGATTCCTTTAAAAGAGCTCAGGATGTGCTGAAGAGGAAGCAGATAGAAAAGGAAAAGTAGAGGCCCCAGCACAGAACCTTGTGGGACACCATGGGCAAGGGAGGTGGTGGAGTACTGAAACTTGGAGACAGCCATTACTGGTAACCAGGTAACCATTGTGGGATTTGTTGGCATGTGTAAATATTAGTGTGTTATTGATGAAGTGTAAATGAACATGGAACATTGTAAATGTTGTATACTGAACTGAAGAATAGGTGGCAGCAGATCACTGCTAATATATATGTATAAGTGCAGTGTACAGTTAGGGCATCAATAGCTGCCGTGCATTTGTTCTGAATTTACCCTACACTTCCGACAATGGAAACGCACCTTAGGTTGTTGGGTAGGGCCTCTTCTCCTATTTGTGGGCAGCAGTTGAGTTCTCATAATGACCTACACTAGAGAGATTTTAGTACTTGCAGCTTTAAGCAGCACACTTTACTTTAGCACACTTTTTATTTTAGATTTGTTTGTTACAGTTACAAATTGATATTTCCATTAGTTCTAAAATGCGTGGTAGTGTAGAACACTAGCAGGGCCACTGGTCAAACCTAAACTATGAGAGATATCTTTGTGTTGTAGGTTCTCATCTACTTGGATGCTCATTGTGAGGTTGGAATCAACTGGTATGCTCCACTGGTTTCACCCATTTCCAAAGACAGGTAAAGTACAAGAACATTTCAACCTAACAGAGCTGTGATTGACAGACCTTAGAGTCAGATTATTAAAAGACCTGTATCATGCTTAGTTACCCTTTCAGAGCAATAAATGATAAAATATTACCATTAGCACTATTGAGATGTAATTTATTATGAAATATGTTATTTTTGTGAGCCATTACTTCAACCTGGGAAGAAGACACATGGATTTGATGAAACCCCGCCTACCTCATGTGAATTCCACCATAGTAGACAGCTGCAGACCTGGGCCCTCATTTATCAAACGTTCGTAGAAACGTTCCTATATTCCCTCCTACGGATGACATTTAGAATGTGTGTACGTACAGTGAATGTCCTGATTTATGAAACATGCGGTGGCCTTTCGTACGCATGTTCCTCCGCAATCGTCTGATGATAAATCCCACCTGTGCGCATATAGGAGCTCGTGCCTGTGTATCGTCATTTACATACAGAAACGCCCTGAATTAACCATATTTGGTCACACTAAGTCCTCAGATCAGGAGGGAATTCCCTGGGTTCTTCCCGGACAAAAAAGGAATACTTTATTGACAGCGAGATCGAAACACCGGACACTTGACAACGCGTGTGTGATCGGGGAGCAGAGGTGGTTCTGGAGGGTTGTTTTATTTGTAAAATAGAATCTGGACTGGAATCGGGTCAGGGCGCTGCGCTCACGGAAGAGCCGTTCCCTCCGGAGTGCACTCTGCTCTGCTAAATCCTCCAATAATAATAATAAAAAACTATCTTTTATATAGCGCATCTAACAAAAAATCACGATGCGCTTCACAAGGACAAAATAATTTAATTAAATCACAACATAATAAATAAATGCAAAATGATTTAAAACATCATAAAATGGGAAGAGTAAACATTGTGATTACAAAATAACACGAAATCAGCCGTTCTACAGTCAGATTCCCATGGGTCACGGGTGTTTTAGCACCAATAATGTGACACAGCTGTTTATCCACTGAAATAAGTATTTATTGGATAGAATAATTAGTGGATGAGGAACACGCGTGGATCACTGAGACCTTCAGAATTGCTGTTCCCTCGTTCTACCACTAGATGCTGTTCCTATGCATGGTCACAGCTGTTCTTATATTTAGGATCATTTTCACGCACAAGTACAAATTGGTAAATACCACACAATGCGTAAAATCGTTCCCACGCACGAAAAACGCACAGATCTGTTCGTAAGTACGGTTGATAAATGAGGCCCCTGGAGATTCATCATGTCCCACTCAGCCCCCTACCCCACCCCCCGTTGAGCCGCTAACAAGCACGCATGCAAACACACACATCACACAAACGGAGAAAAGGCGGCTGAAATGGTAGCAGATTCCCAGTCTGAATTATTGTCCCAGTCCAACCCTGATGCTCACCCACCAAACTTTAAAAGCTAAAGTCCCATTAGTATCACATACTGGTGAAAATCTTTCCCTGCCTTTGACCCATCCTCTGGGGGAGCGGTGAGCTGCAGACACGGCCGCACTCGGGAACTATTTGGTGGTTTATAACCATTCATCTAGCAACTAGCATTATGGTTGTACTCATCGCTCTGGCCTAGCCATCAGGTGGTTTTAACATTGGAATGGCTCCGGTTTGAAGAAGTAATCTAGAAACCCATGGTGGTAACAAGCAGTCTGTGAAATCTCAATCACGTTCTGGCTTGGATTTTGAAAGCTCCTGAAGATAAAATCCAACCATTTCTGCTGATTAAACTCTTCTTCAAGAAGACTGGACAGGCCAGAAGTAATTTGTTAGAATATCCACTCTGGTACCGGTGGAGGTTTAAAACAGTCATCTGTGACATGAAGGTCACATTCTCGCCTGCAACATTAAATCAACCGCTCTATTCCCGCAACTTGGAGAAAGGGTGTTAGTGACCTACTTCCAGGGGAGGCGGGTTTCAGATTCGAGACTAGTTTCATGGGGAGGAGAAAGGCCTGATGACGCACTTAGTTTCCATTGATGCTTTTGCATGCCCTTCCAAAAAATCTGAAAATTTGCAGCTAAGACAGGAAAATGCATGAATGCAGACAAAAATGGGTTTGGGGGTATTTTTCATGAGGAAATAACAATATCACATGGTAAAAAGCTCCAAAAAGTGGATTTTCCATGATATGGCCCCTTTAACTTTCAAACACACACACACAGAGGCTGCCCTCAGCTCCTAATGTGTGTTTAATATGTGCTAAAACGTCCTTTGTCGTAGGGATTCCAAAATTTCTTTAACCGGTTATTGACGCCCCTTAACGGTTAATAGCCAGTTAACCAGAAACCAACCAGCAACCCTGTCCCCCGGCAGCCGCACACAAACGTTTGCCCCTGCTCTATAAATAATACAAGCGCTTTTTCCGTCTACTCTTTTTAATCTAATTCTGACGCACCACTAAAGTCCCACACTCGTTACATTTATAAACACAAAATAAAGCGAGGGATGACAGCTGAAATGTCCGTCAGAACCACAACCTGTTGCGCAGCGGACCGTCTGGCATCAAATACACAGCGCTGCTTGCGATTGTGTGCTTATAAGCGTATTCTGGAGCCCACGCTTTTTAAAAAGCACTTCAGTTTCCTTACATTGAACTAAATAATTATACTGACATTTCTTTATTTTACTAGACAAATTAGGAGTCAGACGCAAGCAGGACCATCATGGCACACTGACCTGTTGCTGGTCTCGGTTCAGTTTGCAGCGCCATGTTCTGCCAGGCTCAGCGCTTTGATGTGAGGCTTACTGTGTTCCAAGAATGAAATAACCAAGAATAAACTGGTCCCACGCTTCATCTTTGAGTGCGTTTGTTTGCTCATGTGACGTTCACTTCTTCTTTTGTGTTGTCCAGTAAACATATTTTTGCTGCCTCTTGGCCAGGACTCCCTTGAAAATTAGGTTTTTAATCTCAATGGGACCTTCCTGGTTAAATAAAGAATAAATAAAAAAAAAATATATATATATATATAGATAGTGGCACTCTTGCGCCCTCTAGTGGCACAACATATATTACACCTAAGCGCAGCAGAAGGACTTGAAAGCAGTTAACGGGGCAAAACTATTTTACCCGGTTACAACATTAACGGCAATTAACCGGTTAACCAGTTAACTATGTGCATCCCTACTTTGTAGTAAAACATATTCTGAAGTATAAAGTCACTCAGTGACGCATCTAAGCCAGTCTACGGCAAAAAACTGGGAGCCTTTATCATAGTTTACATGTACGTTAGAAAACCGAATTATTGAATGAAGTGCGTTCCACTACAGTAGGTGGCGACATGCGCCCTCTCATGTCTATCTATCCGGTTAGCCTATAGTGACACAAATAGTAAACAAACGCTGGCAGGAGTGAAGCAGACGGAGTAAATACAGGATATGCACAATGGCCAAAGGAATGGAGAACAACGCTGCAGCACAGCTTATTTCGTATGTACTGTACTGTTTGATGGGGTTATACGTGTTACATTGTGGTGATTGATAGGGATTTATCTGGATGTCCCTTCAACTCCTAAGGATCGAACAAGTTTGAACAAACAAAGACAAGAGTCTGAAAGTTGTGTGTCATGCTGCAGCGGGAGAAACAGTGAGCCAACGCGCAGCCTCACTCTCTCCCTGCCTCCCGCTGCAAGCATTTTTTATTACAGGTCAGGTTACACAGTGGGCGGGGCAGTCTTTCCCAAAAGTCATGTGAGGTAACACAGAGAACACAAGAATAATTATAAGGTTCATGTAGTTTAGCTTTGCACACAAATGAGGACAAATAATAATTCTAAAATAATTCTAACAGTGATGACATCAGAATACCGCTTCTGTGTTCTCAGCAGTTCCAGCAGGTAAGTTTCCAACCGGTCACACCTTGGCTGAGCTGTTTAAATGCAGAGAAATTTAGTGTCTTACTGCATTATCTGAGTACTTAAGCTCAATTAGAACCGGTTCGCCTTCATTCAGAATAACACATTTACATGCATTTAAAAATCCAACTTCAGTTGACAGAGGGCATAGGGGTGTGCCGATTCACCATTTAATCAATGCATCGCGATGTGACACGTGCTGATTCAAAATCGATTTACAGTGTGCCGCCCGAACACTTTATGGGACAGACCAGCTTAAAAACAAAATGGCAATGGCAACAGCTTGTTTCACAGTTTCAACCACTGAGGGTGGGATTTCCTTCTCAGGATCATAGACATATATTACTGGACAACCCCCCACCCCCACCCCACACACACACACACATTGCTTTCTAAAACACTTTTATGAAGCCAAGTGGGCATTTCCTACCACCGCCATCTTGGCCGTGTCACATCTCTCGTCACGCCCAGACAATCCAAAAATGGGAAACATAGGAGGGACTGATAGTCGAGCTGTGAGGGTGGGATCAAATGATTGACACCCATAAACTCTGAACAGATGTAGCTACAAGCTAACCTGAAGCGAACACGGAGCTAGGAGCTAGCCATTGACTGTTAAAATACAAGCACAGCCTCAGACCGCAGGAGCTGGGCGCTCAAGCTGCAGATGTGAGCTCACGCTCCGGTCGGAGATCAGCGGGAGATTAGCTACAAGCTAACTCAAAGCTACATGGAGCTTGGAGCCAACAGGGCTAGCTACGAACAACCTGAGCAAACCCGGAGCTAACCCAAAGCTAATAGAGGTTTTTGGACGCTTTTAGCCAGAAAAATGCAGTTGAGCGACTCAAAAGTGAAGCAGCATCAATTCAAGAGGTTCGGTGTTCTCCCTCAGAGAGATTCACAGGCTAGCACGAGTACAGCCTTGCATGGAAGCCGGGCACTCGCCTTGCTCGGCTGCCTCCGGGAGGCTGGAGCGGCAGATCTCTGATCACAGGGTCACAGCTACAGAAGGGAGAGAAACGGAAACTCGGTAATCCTCCCTTCTGCAGCAGCGACTTCGCAGATCCTTGACCATGGTGGAACAGCGCAGCCCAGAAAACCCCCTCCTAGCTCAAGTCTTGGTACCCAGCCAGCAGCCCAACTAACACGTTATACTGTGGGATGCGAAATTTTGGGCATCCTTGTTAATCTTCATGAATCGATGTATAAATCGTTGGTTGTTATGCTAAAAAAAATTCAGTTCAATATTTATAAATATTATATTTGGGCATAACAAGGGGCGTTATGCATGGAGGAAAAAAACACAGAATTCCAAGAAAAACACCTGCTACCTACAGTAAAATATAGTGGTGGTTCCATCAAGCTGTGGGGAAGGAAGATGGCAAGAGGTGGCAATGCAAGAAAAAATGGCAAAAACTCTGAGTGACCACTCTTTGCTTAGCAAGCCCAAATTCAAAAAGACAAAATAAAAATAAAGCCAAAGTCAAGCAAACAATGAAACATATATGAAGCTTTGCTAGCCTTGATTCAAAGAATTTAGGACAGATTTGATGCACTTGACAAAAACCTGAAAGCTTTTGAACGACTCCAAACACAAAGGCAACAAAAGGAAATAAGGAATAAATTGGCAAATTCAATTGACATGAACGGCAGTACCTAGGTTTGACCACTAGATGTCCTTATTTTATGCACCTTTAATCCAGAAACTGGGACATAAAAATTAAATCTTTCTTTTCTCATGTTCTCCCTTCTGAGTGGTCGTAGCTTGCTGCAGTAGTTACCTGATTGGTATGTATTTATTCTTTGGGGTTAGGATTAGTTATTTGATAATAAATGAGATTATTTCAGCAGGTAATGCTGACTGTCCATGGGTAAAAGCTGTGATGAAGAACTAAGAAACCTGCTGGTGTTGAGAAAAAAAATCTACAGATTTACTATACAACTGGAAATGAGTCTGTACAGTGTCTATGCTCCATCACATCTCTACAAAGGTTGTGTTTGTCTGTATCTGTATGTAGGACAGTATGTACAGTTCCACTGATAGATTACATAGATGGTAATGAGTACAGTATGGAGCCGCAGCAGGGTGGTGATGAAGACGGCCTGGCTAGAGGAGCATGGGATTGGAGTCTGCTGTGGAAGAGAGTGCCACTTAGCCAGAGAGAGAAGGCCAAAAGAAAATATACCACCCAGCCTTATCGGTACTTATGAAAGCATGTTAAAACTCATCTCAGATGTTTTTCTGTCTCCATGTCCCACCTCTTGATCCCACTTGTTTTATCCTGCACTGTCCCATCCCATGTCCTTGTGACATTTACTCGTATCTCCCTCCTGTACACTATCCCTACAACTCTTTCCCTTTCGTGTATCTTTTGTGCATGTCCCCCACATTCATTCTGTCAGAACGGTCTGTACGGTGCCTTTGATCGACTCCATCCATGGCCAGACTTTCATCATCGAGCCCCAAGGTGGAGGAGACCAGAACGGTTTTGCTAGAGGAGCCTGGGATTGGAGCATGCTCTGGAAGAGAATTCCTTTGGGAGACAGGGAAAAAAAACTCAGAAAAACTCAAACTGAGCCATATAGGTACACAAATCTAATGTTTCCTGATTAATGCAGGCACAGTCCAGATGGATGACAAACGGGCCCTATTCCTATATTAAATACATTAGTATTGCTTTTAATGATTGTTAAATGTTTTCTAAGACCATCTATCATACTGCCTGTCAAAACTAACTAAATATAAACTTTCCACCTACTATAGAGGAACTTACCACTGTGCTTTTGTCTTTTCCTTCAGTGTTAACTGTGATGTTTACTGTGTTTGGGGCCGTATTTGTTTTACGTATTCTAATGTCATCTATATTTAAAAGTAAAAGCTCTCCATTTGAATTTGCTTATTAAAATCATAACGTTAAATGGTGATGGCAACGTGATGTCCTTGTATGGACTTGAGGGGATTATTGGGTATCTGAAGTGTTTTGGGATTTGTTTCCTTCAGTCTACAGGAGATTTCAGGCTCAACTCTGACTCAGGCTAAGAAATCATCTCCATTTTTCCCTTTCACTATCACGTTTTTGTCTTACCTTTAAACTACTTCCTTCTGCATGCTGTTGTGTCTGTTTATCTGTTTTATTCTGATGGTTTCTCACTCTGCTTTCTGGGCCTAAAACTGTATGGATGCTAGTACTGAAATTGTAACAAGCTATTGTTTAATATGGAGAAGGGGTGGGTGATATGGTGATTCAAAATCATGAAGTATTTGAATGAGTTGATGATCCCTAAGCAGAGGGATCACAGAATCATCACACTGAGGACGTAGAACAGTTTCTGTAAGATGTGACATACTCTGAACCTGATCGTTTCAGTGTGTATTCAAACAAATAAAGCAAGTAATACTAAATTATATTTACCTGATTATTTTTACTTTTGTCTGTTAAGTAGACTTAAGTGACTTGGTGATTTACACAGCAATTAGGTGGCAATATATTACAGTTACTAGCATATGTTAGCTAATTATTAATGAAAAAAAAAAATAGGTAAAGCTGAAGAAATAATGGAGAATAAAATTGATATATTTTTGCCATAACGCTCACCCCTGAAGTTGAGTTCTGCTGCCTATTGATGCACCTGATCAGTCATGCTTACATGGCTGCTTGTCTTTGTACCTGTAGGTCTCCAGCAATGGCAGGAGGTCTTTTTGCTATAGAGAGAGATTACTTCTTTGAGTTAGGTCTGTATGACCCTGGACTTCAGATATGGGGAGGAGAGAATTTCGAAATATCATACAAGGTAGATATGGATTAATGTATTGTGTGCATGCAGAGTTGGCTTCTAGACAATGCTTTTCTGAATGATGTCTGGATTTACATGTAGATCTGGCAGTGTGGGGGCCAGCTGCTCTTTGTACCGTGTTCTCGTGTCGGCCACATTTACAGACTTCAGGGATGGCAAGGAAACCCTCCACCTGCACACGTTGGCTCCTCACCCACCCTCAAGGTGAGATTACTCGAATTACACACTAACCATTAAAGAGTCTTCAGTATCCAGCCTGATGGTTCACTACAGCTCACACAAACACGCACACACATACTAGAGCTGCATGGCATTAGAGAACCCCTCTACAGCGGAGGAAATAATTAATTGACCCCTCGCTGATTTTGTAAGTTTGTCCAATGACAAAGAAATGAAAAGTCTCAGAACAGTATAATTTTAATGGTAGGTTTATTTTAACAGTGACAATGACGTTAAATAAAAGATAGGAACTGATTTGCATTTCATTGAGTTAAGTATTTGAACCCTCAAACAAAAAAGACTTAATACTTTGTGGCAAAACACTTGTTTGCAAGCACAGAGGTCAAACGTCTCTTGTCATTGATGACCAAGTTTGCGCACATTTCA
Source organism: Aphyosemion australe (assembly GCA_006937985.1). Lineage (NCBI taxonomy): Eukaryota > Metazoa > Chordata > Actinopteri > Cyprinodontiformes > Nothobranchiidae > Aphyosemion > Aphyosemion australe. The sequence continues at coordinate 739,695 of SSNS01000082.1, read as the reverse complement.
GGATGAATTTGGTCCACTCCTCTTTGCAGATCATCTCTGAATCACTAAGGCTTCGAGGCTGTCTTTGTGCAACTTTGAGCTAACAGATCAAATGTCCAAAATTATAGGTAAATGATAAATGGCAAATGGCCTGTATTTGTATAGCGCCTTCTTAGGGTTCTACAACCCCCCAAGGCGCTTCACAACACAATCAGTCATTCACCCATTCACACACTGGTGGGGATGAGCTACGGCATAGCCACAGCTCCCCTGGGGTGAACTGACAGAGGCGAGGCTGCGGAGCACTGGCGCCACCAGTCCCTCCGACCACCACCAGCAGGCAAGGCGGGTTAAGTGTCTTGCCCAAGGACACACAACAGCATTCTCTGGCCGGAGCCGGGATCGAACCTGCAACCTTCCGATTACTGGACAACCTGCTCTACCTCCTGAGCTACTGCTACCTTCCATTGACACACTTAACCATAGACGCATCATACAACGGGCAGGAAAAATCACCTTGGACCCCTCTCAACCCGCACATCATCTGTTCACACTATTGCCTTCTGGAAGACGCTACAGGTCTTTACAAACAAAATCAATTAGATTCAAAAACAGTTTTTCCCCAACAGCTATACGATCACTAAATCAATTAACTGCTTAATTTCTTGTATTCTTGTTTATTCCTGTCTGTTTATTTTAGTTGCATCATGTGTAAACTCAGAGTTGTGAGCATGTCATGCTGCACCGGAAACAAATTCCACCAACTTGTTTTGTGGTCATTACTAAATGAATCTGAATCTGAATGCCAAAGAGCTCAATTTTGGTCTCATCTGACCACAGCACCTTCTCCCAGTCCCTCTCTGAATCATTCAGGCGTTCATTGGCAAACATCAGACGGGCCTGCACATGTGCCTTCTTGAGCAGGGGGACCTTGGAGCACTGCAGGACTTTAATCCATTGTGGTGTAATGTGTTTCCAATGGTTTTCTTGGTGACTGGTTCCAGCTACTTTGAGGTCATTAACTAACTCCTCCCGTGTAGTTCTAGGATGATTTCTCACCTTTCTCAGAATCTTTGACACCCCACAAGGTGAGATCTTGCTAGGAGCCCCAGACAGAGATCAATTGATGGTCATTTTGTGCTCCTTCCATTTTGGAACAATTGCACCAACAGTTGTCACCTTCTCTCCCAGAGTCTTGTTAATGGTTTTGTAGCCCATCCCAGCCTTGTGCAGGTCTACAATCTTGTCTCTGACATCCTTGGACAGCTCTTTGGTCTTTCCCATGTTGGAGAGTTTGGAGTCTGCTTGATTGATTGATTCTGTGGACAGGTGTCTTTTATACAGGTGACTAGTTCAGACAGGTGTCTTTTATACAGGTGACTAGTTCAGACAGGTGTCTTTTATACAGGTGACTAGTTCAGACAGGTTCAAATACTTATTTCACTCAATGAAATGCAAATCAGTTTCTGTCTTTTATTTAAAGTCATTTTTGAATTTTCCTTTTGTTCTCACTTTTAACCCTTTATAGGGCAATCATTGAAGTAGTTTAAAATTTTAAATTTCAACCCCAGGGTGTTATTGTGGTATATAACAAAAGTTTTTTTCTGTTTTTACAATTTTCAAAAATATTTATTTTCATGGAAAATCAGAGAAAACGAAGTGCTCAAATATGGACGCTGGCCCTGTTCTGGTAAAAGAAATCCCAAAATAAAAATCATTAACAAGTTAAATAAACATTATTTTTTAATAATATAGATAATTATAAGACACTTTAGAATAATCTAGTTAATTTTAGAACATTATATCACTGTAGAATAATACTGAATATATCACAATTATTAAACAATATTGTATACTTTTATAAAAACAGATTATTGTGGAATATTTTTGGAAGTTATAGAACATTAAATGCCATTTCTGATCAAATATAGATTATTAGAATATTTTAGAATATTATGTATTTGAGGATCTGCCTCAGTGTCATCTTCCTCCTCTTCATCATCATCACTGATGGTGAGACTCTCTGGCACAATAACTGTCCCCCTCTGTTTTTTATAGAAATCTTAGTTTAAAACTGAAAAATATATTCAATATTATAATAATAATTATTACTGTAACCATGATCATGAAGATTATGTCTATAAAACAACAGATTTGACCTAAAAATAAACATAATTTCTTTTACTTGTTCAGGGCGTATGATCAAATATGGCAGCTTTGATTTTCATGCTCTGATTTCACCAACTTCATTGATTTTAACATTTACAACACATCTCCTGATATTACATCTCACTTTCTTTAACATAGAATGTGCTACTATTAGTTCACCTATTGAATTAATTATAGATTCACTCAGATAAAGACAATAAAGTTTCTCTTACTAAATAGAACTTCTACTAAGAAATCACAGTGTAGCCATAGAAACACTACTTGATATATATGGTGTGTGTGTGTGTGTGTGTGTGTGTGTGTGTGTGTGTGTGTGTGTGTGGGTGGGTGTATGGGGTGTGCGTGTGCCTGCTCTGTCTTCTCAACCCCCAGTGAGTCGTAGCGGATGGCTGCTCATACTGAGCCAGGATCCTCTGGAGGTTTCTTCCTGTTAAAAGGGAGTTTTCCTTCCCACTGTCGCTACATGCTTGCTTAGTATGAGGATTGTATCAAGACACAGTCAGTGTCTTGATGCAATCTGCTGGGTTCCTTATATAGGAAACTTTTTTACTGATTGGCTTAATGAACTGAACTGTATTGGAATGTTTACTTTGTGAAGTGCCTTGAGACGACTCTTGTCGTGATTTGGCGCTATATAAATAAACTGAATTGAATTGAAAATATATCCTTATTTAGCACCACTAGTCAACCTTGTGATGTGAGAGTTTCATAAACCTAGCATTGTTAGTTTTAGAGATCCAACCGTAAACACATGAGGAGACGAGCTCCAGGAAGGCAGTTTTCTGGGTTTTCAGAAACACCAATATTTGGCGAGTCGTAGCCCCGCTCTAATTGGTCGAACGGCGCCATGGCGTGAACTGTGACTAGCTTGATCTCTGATGATTGGTTGGGTGAAATCTCGTAATTCTAAGAGTCCGTAAAAAGGCACACCGACATCATTTATGATGTGAGTGGAAGTGTCTAAATATAGACGCTTGTCCTATAAAGGGTTAAAATAAACCTACCATTAAAATGATACTGTTCTGAGACTTCATTTCTTTGTCATTGGACCAACTTACAAAATCAGCGAGGGGTCAAATAATTATTTCCTCCACTGTATATGGGTACTCATGTTGATTGCTTTTACACAAATATTTTCATTCAGAATTTTTGCAAAGCTCTTTAGTTTTCAATAAAACCTAGTGTTGTCAAACACAAGCCTTTTACTCCCTCAAGTTTTCAAGTTTTGTTTCCAGTTTTCACATGTCTAAGTCATGTAATGTACCTCACTCTTAGGGTTGGAATATACTTGCTGTTTAACCTCACATTGGCGCAGGCTGCGTCTTTGTTCATATACTTGCTGCTACACGGCGCTGCACTATATGTAGTTCTGGAGTGTTCCACTAGGGGGCAAATGAGAGTACTCAGCCCGGATAAAGAGCTGGGACAACCAAAACAAACATGGCATCAGTAAAAGAGATCCGTAACTGGTTAATTTTGAGATTGTGGCAGACAAAAAGACAGCAGCGGTATCGAAAATGTTGTGATAGACCTCTAAACCAGAGACGGCGTCACCATGGTGAGTGTGTCTCACTCGTTTTGTCAACTCAACCCACTGGTTACTTGTATATTACAGCATTCAGGCGTGTCGCGTTAATTTCAGGGACGCACACACGACGCTTTAAATCAACGCAAACTACGCGTGGCAGCCATTTTAAACACACGTACGCGTTGTTAAACAGCAAGTATATTCTGGCCCTTAGATTGCAAAAGTTTCATCTCAGCTTGAGCTGATCTCAGATCAGAACAACTTCAGAAGGAGTCATCAGTGCCACATAACAAATCTGGGATATTTTGCTGTAGTTTTGCAGTGGGAGGTATTGATAACATGCAGTTTCTACTGAAACACGTTGTTCTTCCCAACACAACAACATATATACATCTATATAATCAGTGCCAGTCTTAATGCCTTATCAGTAGACAATAACAAAAAGCTGTTTTCATTGTTTTTGTGTTCTTGATAACACACAGAGTAGCAAAGTTTATTTACCTGACAGTTTCGGCACTCATCTGGTGCCTTCCTCAGAGTGGTGGTGATGTCACTTCCTTGCTGTTTTATCAGCCCGCTCCCTCCTTGTCGATGACCATGTCCCATATGTGATCCAGTGTATACATTCCTTCATTCATGGTGTTAGGTCCACTTCTCTTGATCTCAATCACTTCTTTAATCTATCGTTTGTATTTTTTGTTGTTCTATTGTGGTAATCCTGGTCTTTGGGGTGTACTAGTCTTTTTTTGATAGTCATGTGGTTTTGTTGGTGTGTTTAAATTGTGTTTTCTCAAAGCCTTTTTTATTTTTCTGTTATTCCTTTTATGTATGGCAAGGTTATGGCTGGCTTTGGCTCATTGTCTTTTCTTTTCGTGGTTTTGTGTTTTAATTCATCTTCGCTTCTTGTCGTAGATTGTTGTCCTTTTTATATTGCCCATGTTGAGTATCAACAGTTACTTAGTGCTGTTTGTATGTGTTGGCTTTCTTTTTTGAGGTCCTGTCCTTCTGTTATTATTTTTCCTGGTGGTATAGTGCAGGGTTTTTCCTGGTTCAAATTGAGGAAGAGGTGGTACCATCCTGACCATGCGCCAGCACATGCATACTCTGTGCATTCAACTGCCTCACTTTTTTAAAGGCAAAATATTTTTTAGTTAAGCGTTTTCATTAGGGATGCACCGATGCACCTCCCTAAAAACACAACAAAATATTTGTTAAAAATATATTATTTTAATTTTTTGTAACTGTGGTGAAAATTTAGTGAAGATGATCATTGTTCTGTTAATCAAATATTTCATAGTTGAGTGTTTTTAGGTACTACCATCTTTAATGTGCTTCTCCTTTTCTGCTGCTTTATGAATGGCAGTCACCTTCATATACATATTCATCCTATTTTTATTATTTAACAACAGAAAATTATTTTAATAAGGAAGAAACGTTAAATTTTTTTTGACCATAATTATAAAACATAGCCTATACCAGGGGTTCCCAAATTGGGGGTCCCCACAAGATTGCAGGGGGTCCCCAAAATTTTGTTTTTGCTGAGGTTGTGAGGTTAGCAAGATTTTATTTGTAAAAGTTTCATTCATAAAATCCCAATAACACACCCTACAGTATAATCAGAACTCCATATAAAAGTTATAACTCAGTATGTCTGTAGAAAGTTTGTAATTGATCACATTTAATGTGTTTATGCATGTAGGAGTTGGGGTTGGGGGTCCTGGCTTATCTTGGACACGAGAAAGGGGGTCCTCAAAGGAAGCATTTTGGGAACCCCTGGCCTATACAATGGCAGATACAGACAGAGAACTGGGAATACTCTTCCCTTACCATAACAACAGCACTCCTCTACTCCAGTGTTTTTTTGACAGGCAATTTGACAGGCTAATTGGGCAAGATGGTGCCAGTGCGCTTGGCATGCTGTCTGTCTCCTAAATCTGTTTTATGTTTTATATGTCTTCTTTTGCTTTTTTTGAGTAGCTCCAATGCTAAAGTAGTGTATGATCGTCAGACGCTCCTGGATATGGATGTGGAGCGGATTCCCTGGATTAAGGATAGCTTTGAAGCTACTTCTATAAAGTTTGCCTCTCTGAACGCCAGGTCCCTTTCCAATAAGACTTTTGTTTTGAATGACTTCTTTGGTGAGCAGAATCTCTCTTTTCTCTGTCTGACTGAAACTTGGGTTGGAGTGGGTGAGTCCAGTGTGTTTTCTGAGCTGGTTCCACCAGGATGCTCATTTTTTAGTAACCCTCGTCAAGTGGGCCGTGGTGGTGGCACTGCTGTCGTTTTTAAGGATGAAATTTTTTGTAAACAGATTTTCCTCACTGCTACCTTCTCAAGTTTTGAACTGAGCCTCTTTGAACTTGGTCGGGTTAAACCATTTCTCTGTGTAGTGGTTTACAGACCGCCAAGATACAACAAGGTTTTTTTGGATGATTTTTCAGATTTTTTTGGCCTGTTGCATCACTAGATATGATAAACTTCTTATTATGGGTGATTTTAATATTCACCTTTGCTGCCCTAATAAACCGCTGGTGAGGGAATTTTTAAATATCTTTTGATCTAAAGCAGCTTGTCTCTGGTCCTACTCATTCTGACTAATTTATTGGTTCATGGTGCTGATTTTTCTGATCATTTTCCTATTTTGTTTGAAGTTTTAGTTCCGTTTGCTCCCGTTTCTAGCAGTTGTTTGTGACAGAGTTTCGTAACTTGTGTCTGTCTGCTGATGCTGAACATTTATCTACCACAGAACCGGTGGAGAGATTCAATGAGTCCTGTCTCCTTGTGTTAGATAATATTGCCCCTTGTCGATCTTGTCGACAAAAATTGAAGCGTGAGCCATGGCGTAATGATAGTACTCGTGCAGCTTGAAGAAATTGCAGGAAATGTGATCGGAATTGGAAGAAAAACATGACGCAGGGATCATTTGAAGACCTAAGGACTGCATGGCGCTCTAATCAAATGACTGTAAAAAAGGCAAAATCTACTTTTTTATCTGATATTATTAGCTCTAATGAGCATAACCCAAGAGTTTTTTTCTCTACTGTGGATGGGATTTTAAATCCGTCATATGTTGGGGGACTGGATGCTTCTTTGACTACTGCTGAGGGTTTTTTGAATTATTTTATTGGCAAGACTGAAGGTATCCAAGCTGAAATTCCACAGCAAACTTGTTTTATAGATGATGATACCTGTTTGGATTTTACTTCTTTTGATTCTGTGTCTCCAGACATGTTGGATGATATCGTTGCAAGCATGAAACCATGTAGCTCTGCCCTTGACATTATGCCATCTTGCATTATCAAGGAAGTATGGCCAGCTATTGCAAATATGGTTAATAATGTAATTAACTCTAGTTTGCATTCTGGTGAAGTTCCGAAGAGTTTGAAACGAGCTGTAATCAAACCCCTTATTAAGAAACCCGGTCTTGATGTTTCTGTACTATCGAATTATCAACCTATTTCTACGCTTCCATTTCTTTCTAAGGTTCTTGAAAAAGTTGTTTTTAAGCAATTGTCAGACTATCTGGATGAGAACCAAATCTTAGAAGTCTTTCAATCGGGTTTTAGAGCAAAGCATAGTACTGAGACTGCGCTTGTGAGAGTGTTTAATGACATTTACACCTACACTGATGCGGGTGAATCTGTCTTTTTATTGCTCCTTGATTTGACTGCGGCCTTTGATACTCTTGATCATGAAATTCTTCTTGATCGTCTTGAGAAGTGTGTGGGTATCACTGGCTCTGCACTCCGCTGGCTGAGTTCCTACCTGTCAGATAGGTACGTGACTGTTAGGATTGGAAATTTTAGCTCAAGTGACACTCCTCTTAAATATGGGGTCCCACAGGGCTCTGAACTCGGTCTGCTGCTTTTTAATCTTTACTTGCTCCCACTTGGTGCTATTTTTAGGAAATATGGCCTTGACTTTCATTTTTATGCTGATGACTGTCAGGTCTAGTGTTGTCACGGTACCAGAATTTCAGTATTCGGTACCGGTACCAGTGAAAATCCACGGTTCTCGGTACCAATTTCGGTACCAAACAAAAATTTAATTTAGACCAGTGGTTCTCAATTAGTGGGGCGCGCCCCCCTTGGGGGGCGCGGGAGAAGAGCTGGGGGGGCGCAGCGGACGCACCCAACCCCCCCTCCCCCCACCCACCCCGCTCGGAGCCTCCCCAAGGAGAATACAAGGGTATTCCAACCTCCACTGTCAGTCCAATAAATGAGGATCAGACTGATTTGTGAACATAGAAAAAGTCCAAATATGAATTTTGTTTAATGGAAAGGCAGTGCATGTGTTAGATGGACGAGAAATTTAGATTTTTCTTACTTTTTGTTTCACTTTATATTTGTTGTTTGTTAGAGTGACGTATGAACGGCCTGAATTAAACACGGTTATGTTAAAAAGAAGCCTCATCTTTGTTTCCCTGCTGTGCCACCATAGTGGTATTTTATTTAAATAAAATGTGTTTTAGCACAACTTCCTTTCTTTCATATATGAGAAATTGAAAGAATCGCTGCTGCATTTGGACACGCTAAGGTGGGCGCATTTGCTCGCAGCCAGAGGCCGCATGATCCATTTTCCCATCACGTTCATGTAAAAAATAATAATAATAAACATTCAATAAAACCGTTAAATATCCATTCATTTTTATTAATATGTAGTCCACACAAGCTGACCAGAGTGCCCCAGTAACATAGAAACAATGCAATTAAACAATTTCACTTAAATGATCAACATTTCACCTGATGCGCCCGAACGCACATTCCTTCTGCTCCGGCGTAAACCTGATGGTCACCTGCTTGTGCGTAATCAGATGTCTCTATGGAGCTGCTGAAGAGGCTAACGAAGTTCTGGACTTTTGCCTCAGACAGACTCATGGCAAGGCACGGCAGATTTATTTATACAGCGCATTTCCTACCCGAAGGCAACTCAAAGCGCTTCATGGCTCATGGCTGTTAAAATGTGATGATTCAGAGCTCCGCTGACACGCTGGATCCAAAGATCCAAGCAGCTACTGGAGTAACGATTTCTACTTCAGCCAGAGTTTTAAAGTCAGGAAACATTTCACCAAATGAAATAACCAGAAGTCTACCAGACTCTCTGAAAAAAGGGTTTCCACTTTCCAGATCTGGAAGCTCTCGACATTGCGCTCTGGTGCGCAGATCTGTCAGACGCGCTCTGAGCTCCTATTGCGCGCCGCTTTGTGCGCACTGTCAGATGCGGAGAATAATGCAGATGCTTTGATGAAAATCTTTTCATGATGTTACCTCCACAATGGATTCTTCTGTGGGCAACAAGGTCATTCCCCAGCACTTTCCCCTACCGCCCGACATTCGCCGAAGGACTATCAGCGCGTTAGTATGGCAAGCCGATTTAACATTTAAGCAGACTGGATAACGTGTATTCAGATATCTATAATTCTGTTGTTCCTAGCAGAAATTAACATTCCAGAAAACCATAAAATCAATCATACTGTACACAATGAACATTGTGCAACCCCCCCCCCGCACATTGGGAGGGGGGCGCGAAAAAATCTATGTATCATAGGGGGGGCATCACCGAAAGTATTTGAGAACCACTGATTTAGACTAAATTTACCAATAAAAACATTAATTTTCCTGTACAGTGCTTTGAGATGACATCTTTTGTGAAGCAGTGCTGTATATAAGAAAATTAATTGATTTACTATTGTACTATCATAACATGTTTTAATGCACTTTTATTTAATCAAAATGTGTTTTTGTTCATATATTTTTTGTAAACCTGCTAGTTATCCAGACTAGAACCTCTAGTTAGAACAGCTTTTTTGACAAACTGATTTTAAGGACATAAACACTGACTGAGTCTGTCTGGACATTTTGTCAAGTTTTGGAATTAAAAATACAAGAAAGCATGAGAACGGGAGGTGCTGCTGGAGCGAAGCGTCTGTCATGTCGATCTCCGTGACAGCAGGGCGGGGGGTTCTCCGTCGGGGCGGGGGTTCTTCGTGAATGAACTTTATTTACCACATCAGCTGGTCCAGCGCTCGCCATCACTCTGCGTTCTGCGGTGTTGCTTTAGAAGCAACTGCACGCGCCCAGTAAATGCGCGAATCATGCGCATCAAGGATCCGGGTTTAGACGGGTCCTCGGTACTACCGGTGCCTACGAAATCTTGGTACCGTGACGTTTACATTTTTGTAGTACCGGGTTGGTACCGAAGAACCGGTTCTTTTGACAACACTAGTCAGGTCTATGCTCCCACTAAAGCTAAGGAAGTAGCTTTATTGTGCCTGTGTTAAAAACAGTAAATTCTTTCATTTATCTGCCCTAAGTCATGGCTTTTCATGGATTGTTAATAACGTGAATATATTTTAATTTAGCCTCGCTCTGACACCGCTGCTGCTGTCTCAGCAGACCAGCTTCATGAGTGAACTTCACTCAACTCTGCTCAGCACCTGCCTGCTGCGGGAGTGTGCAGCCGCTCGTTGCCACTTATTGAGGAAGTTGGGTTGTGGTCAATGCGCACATTGAGGTCGGCTGATCTCTTGCTACATTGCACTCCCCGGATGTCCTACAAATCACGGGGTGAACGAGCATTTGTTTATGCCGCTCCCATGCTTTGGAACTCACTTCCCATTACAGTTAGGCAGGCACCCTCTCTGGCTGCTTTTAAATCCCGACTGAAGACCTATTTTTACAGTTTGGCCTTTAAACAGTGACTTCTTTTTTTTGTTTGCTTTTAATTGTCCTTTTTATTGTTCTTATTGTTTTTACTGCTTTTATTTGCTTTTACTGCCTTGCATTGATGGTTCTTTTATTGGGTTTTTTTTTATTTTTGTTTTTAATGAACCTGCCTGTGCAGCACTTTGGTCAGCTCTCATGCTGTATTTTAAATGTGCTATATAAATAAAGTGGTATGGTATGGTAATGCTTTTTGTTCTAGGTCTTCCATAAAGAACTCGCATAGGGTTGCTGACAAAGGGTTTCCCATGGTGAAGCCTTCCAGCTGTTTGTATATGATCCCGTTGTATATGAAATATGTAGAATTTGCTATTAGCTGTTAGCTATTGCTATTTGCTGTGAGGTTTGTTCTTTTTTTGAGTTTTGTCTTTTTTTTTAATTTAGTTAATTACGATTTCTATGGTTTTCTGTATTGGAGTTTTTGTGAACATGGATATGACGTCGTGTGAAATCAGTATGTCGTCGTCAATGGTGATCCTTTTTAAGTCTTCTGCTAATTCTGTGCTGTTTTTCCAATGTTGATCTGTGTTTCCTAGTAGTGGACTGATAATTTTACTGATGTCTTTAGCCATATTGTATGTTGGTGTGCCTATGTTGTCAACTATTGGTCTTAGAGGTGTTTTTTGTTTGTGTATTTTTGGGGTTCTGTAGATTCTGGAGATTGTGTTTGCTGTGGGTGTCCAATGTTTGTAAGTCCTGTTGGTTATTTTTCCTTTTTCTTTGAGTACTTTTAGTAGTTTTTTAATATTTTTCTTAATCTCTTCTGTTGGGTCTTTTTGGAGTGTTTTATAAGTATTTTCGTCTTCGAGTAGTTGTTCCATTTGTTGTTTGTATTTTTCTTTGTCCATTATGACCATTGTTTTTCCTTTGTCTGCTGGTAGGAGTGTTCATTTTTGGCTAATGTTTTAATGGCTATTCATTCTTCTTTTGTGACATTACTGTATTGTATGTTGCTGTTCTTTAATATCCCTGCTATATCATTCCTTAGTTCTGTTATTTTTTCGTGTGTGATCTGTTGGCAAGCAATTTTTGTAACTACTATAAATTTATTTACTATATTTTACTATTTACTATTATTTACTATATAATTTATTTAAGAATTTTTATTGTTGTCAACTGATTTCCATCTACAGGCAAACTCCAGCACTAACATTACTGTTATTGTTGTGTGTTTGAACAGAATTATGTCCGTGTGGTGGAGGTTTGGTGGGACGACTATAAGGACTACTTCTATGCTAGCCGTCCTGAAACTCTGACTCTAGCCTATGGAGATATAAGTGAGCTCAGACAATTCAGGTACATATATATGAAAATTTGGTGTTAATTCAAATCTATTAATGCTTGCTTTTTAGAGGATATAATAGACAATTCACCCTAATTGATGTGTTTTTGTTGTAAAATATTAATAGTAATAAGACACTAAGTTTGCCTTTACCTTTAAAGAGCTCATACACTTGTTTTTAAATACATTTGCATTGGTCTCTAGTATAAATACCACCTTTTTAACTTGAGTCTCCCCGGACCGGTGACCTGAAGTCTTGCAAAGTCATGTGTTTTCCAAGAAGCAGTAATGCTCTGCGACAATCTGTGTTTATACCTCAGAACAAACGGGCTAGAGATGCAGTGGAGGAAATAATTATTTGACCCCTCGCTGATTTTTTTAAGTTTGTCCAATGACAAATAAATGAAATGTCTCAGAACAGTATCATTTTAATGGTAGGTTTATTTTAACAGTGACAGACAAAAACAAAAATTCACAAAATAACTTTAAATAAAAGAAACTGATTTGCATTTCATTGAGTGAAATAAGTATTTGAATCCCTACCAACCAGTTCTGGCTCCCACAGAGTGGTTAGACACTCCTACTCAATTAGTCACCCTCATTAAAGACACCTGTCTGAACTAGTCACCTGTATAAAAGACACCTGTCCACAGAATCAATCAATCAAGCAGACTCCAAACTCTCCAACATGGGAAAGACCAAAGAGCTGTCCAAGGATATCAGAGACAAGATTGTCGATAATAATAATAATGATTCAATTCAATTCAATTTTATTTATAAAGCGCCTTCCACCACCTTATCGGAAGCCCAAGGTGCTGAACACCATCACAAAATGGTGATGATGATAATAATAATAATACATTTTATTTGAAGCGCCTTTCTAAAAACCTTAGGTCACTGTACACTATGGGGAAATATAACATTAAAAACAAGCACAACAAAGGAAAATAGTTACAGTAAATGACTAGTAAATTCAAACCCAAGATCCAAGATCATCAATCAATCTCGGTCTGGGAGATTAAGTCAGAGAGGACAGACTGAGATGGTTTGGACATGTCCAGAGAAGAGACAATGATGACATAGGCAGAAGGATGCTGAGGCTGGAGCCACCAGGCAGGAGACTGAGAGGAAGACCAACAAGAAGATTTATGAATGTGATGAATGAGGACATGAAGTTAGTTGGTATGAGGGTAGAGGATGCAGACGATAGGACTAAATGGAGGCAGATGATTCATTGTGAGGTCCCTGACAAGTCCATAGAGAAAGAAGAAGTAGGAGGATTAGGTGTTGGAGAGGGGATGCTGCAGCCAAAATGTTCAAAAGCTCTAATAACTCTGGCCCCAACAAATGTGATCTTACTCTAAATCCTACATAAACAGTACATTCACCGACTAAAAAGATGAATTTTTGAGTTGCAGATCAGCTGATGGCTGACCACTAATTAACTGATCTCAAATCAACCAATTCCAGTTGGTTTTAACAACCACAATAAAAATAGATAATATTTCCCAGTTACTTTATTTTGAATTGAGAGGTGGCAACTACTTAAAACCTTTTGTTTTTTGTGAAACTGATCATCAATCTGGATTAAAAGCTTCTCGTGTTTGGGTCCAACTTGTTTTTAGAGAGGAGCATCGATGCAAGACCTTCAAATGGTTCATGGAAGAAATAGCTTACGATATTCCACTTCACTACCCTCTTCCTCCAAAGAATGTTGAATGGGGGGAGGTAAGCAAGCAAACACACACACACACACACTATAAAAAAGTTATAATGTTTTACTTCCTGTAACAATTGTCTGTACTTTATCTGGTACTATGTGTTCAGATTCGGGGCTTTGAGACAAGTTATTGCATTGACAGTATGGGACACACAAATGGAGGCAATGTGGAAATCGGCCCCTGTCACAGGATGGGGGGCAACCAGGTAACTAAACATTTCATGTGTTTACCAGTGGCCAAAAATTACTATACTAACGGAAATACTACTTCTATTACTAAAAACTATTTCATTTAAAGAGGAGAGACCTGATCGAAACTCTCAAACCACTCTGAGCTGAGAGGGGATCTGAGTGCATCAGCAGTCTCATTCAGATTTAACTCAGATTTCAGAGCTCATCATTCTCACAGGAAGAGAAAAGTAGAAAACAAAAACACCTTCATAGACATCATGGAGATTAGTACCAAATGGTTTATAACTACAATAAGACAAAAATAAATATAACTAGTTAAAAAAAAGACAAACCATTAGAAACCAGTTGAAAGATGATTTTGTGACCTCGCGGGACCAGCTGTGTGGAAGGCTTTCGCTCCCCTTTTGGATCTAGAACGCCCTCGGTTGGAAGGGAGCTTTCGAGTAAAACGCCTCTATTACATTACACGCTGCTGTCACGTCCGGTGGAAAGGAGGGGTTAGACATGTTGTTTTTGCTGCAACACTTTTCATGAGGGAATCTTGGTCTTGATCTGGAGGCTTATTATTCATATCAAGATACAATGTCTCGTAATTATCATCTGAGATTTTGGGATTGTTGTTGTAGCTATTAGGGTAAATTCTAAAACTTTTTGTGTGTAGTTGTTCCGCATCAATGAAGCAAACCAGTTAATGCAGTATGACCAGTGCCTGACCAGAGGAGACAATTCAGCTGTCATCATCACACACTGTGACCAGAACCAGCACACCGAGTGGAGCTATTTCAAGGTTAGATCTACAAACCATTATTTGTTGTCTCTATAAAGTAGTTAAAGCGTTTGGTGATTCAGTAAATAAAAGATTATTATATCCATTCCTTATCTGCCCATTTTCAATCCATCCATGCATTTGATAATAGTAGTATATTTTATTCAAGTGCAGATCCATTTCTTTGTGTTGTAAACAAATAATCATAAAAATGCAAATAATAACAAAAAATGGAAGACTTATATTTTTATTTTGTTTTGAGGTGTCCTGGTATAATAACATGAAGTCAGTGACGTATCTGATGAGGGTTGGAAAGAAGTACAATTTTATTCCACCGACTTTATATTTCTACCTATATTGATACTTGTGTCAATGTTTGTACAATAATAATAAACTAGAACTGCAAGCAGTTATTAACGGGTTCCAAGCCAACCAACGCAAGTCCCCCACCCAGCTCCACACCTGTCTTTTCCATTCCTTACCTGGCCTCGCCTTGTCAGCTAATAATCTCACTTCAACCAGTATGATACAAAAAATATTCAGGGAAACAAAATTGTTAAACTTTTGCACTCATTGAGAAAATCAGGAAAAATATTTTAGGGTATATCAGTGCAACCTAGTGGGGAATTGTATCAAAAAAATTCTCAATGCCAAGAGGGTCCCATTTTGGCCATGTCCATGTTCTGTCTCTAAAATGTTTGGTGTTGCATAGATTGCACAATCTTAGTGTAAACATTCAAAATTAACATTCCTACTCAAATAAAAAAATTAAAATAAAATTCATAACTTCTGGGTGTGGTTATAAACGTGTGCCAAGTTTCATGGAAATCCATCAAGCCATTACGCTGATATAAACATTTTGACATTTTCGCACTCCCTATAGCTGAATCTGAACAAAATATGATACACATGGCTTACATCTCATTCTTTGAAAATCCAGAATCTCATCATTTAATCTTGAAAAATAGTGGAGATTTAATCGATTGCATTATGTGCTAGCTAGCATAATGATTTGGCATTGCATCATTTGCACAATTTCCAATATTTTTGCAATTTTCTTCATTACAATTATACAGTAAAATCCCAAGTGTTAAATAAGCAGTGTCCGAGTATAGGAACTCTGTCAGAGTCAATTCAATGAAAGTGAGTGTAAAATGCCTGCCTTTGTCCTGCAGTTTTGGTGTTAATATTCAGTTAAAACAGCTTTTTTTAAAATTACTCCTTATAGTGTAACCTGTCAAGTGTAAAATAAAATTCACTCTTTTGGAGTTACTATCCATCCATCCATTTTCTTCCGCTTATCTGGAGTCGGGTCGCGGGGGCAGCAGCTTAAGGAGGGAGGCCCAGACCTCCCTCTCCCCAGCCACGTGGGCCAGCTCCTCCGGGGGAATCCCAAGGCGTTCCCTGGCCAGCCGAGAGACATAATCCCTTCAGCATGTTCTGGGTCTTCCTATAGGTCTCCTCCCTGTTGGACGTGCCCAGAAAACCTCACCAGGGAGGCATCCAGGAGACATCCTAATCAGATGCCCGAGCCACCTCAACTGGCTCCTCTTGATGTGGAGGAGCAGCGGATCTACTCCGAGCCCCTCCCGGATGACCAAGCTTCTCACCCTATCTCTAAGGGAGAGCTCAGCCACCCTACGAAGAAAACTCATTTCGGCCGCTTGTATCCGCGATCTCGTTCTTTCGGTCACTACCCAAAGCTCGTGACAATAGGTGAGGGTAGGAACGTAGATCGACCGGTAAATTGAGAGCTTCGCCTTTCGTATCAGCTCTCTCTTCACCACGACAGACCGGTACAATGCCCGCATCACTGCAGACGCAGCACCAATCCGCCTATCGATCTCACACTCCAGTCTTCCCTCACTCGTGAACAAGACCCCGAAATACTTAAACTCCTTCACTTGGGGCAGGACCTCATCCCTGACCTGGAGAAGGCATTCTACCCTTTTCCGACTCAAGACAATGGTCTCAAATTTAGAGGAGCTGATTCTCATCCCAGCTGCTTCACACCCAGCTGCAAACTGCTCCAGCGAAAGCTGGAGATCACGGTCTGATGAAGCCAACAGGACCACATCATCTGCAAAAAGCAGAGACCTGATCCTTAGGCCACCAAAACGGTTCCCCTCATCACCTTGGCTGCACCTAGAAATTCTGTCCATAAAAGTTATGAACAGAATTGGTGACAAAGGGCAGCCTTGGCGGAGTCCAACTCTCACCGGAAATTAGCCCCACTTACTGCCGGCAATGCGGACCAAGCTCTGACACTGGTTGTACAGGGACCTAACAGCCCGTATCAAGGGGCCTGGTACCCCATACTCCCAGAGTACCCCCCCACAGGGATGCAGTCGAATGTATGATTTTGTTTACTTTGTCCCTGCTTTGTGGAATATTACAAGATAATATTTATAATTATGTTGTGATTAAATTTTTTTGCCCCCGATCCGTGTCATAGGATTTTGAGTCCCAAGCCAATACCTCAGCAATCCATTCAATTAATAAGAAGGAAGTAGAAAACATCCAAGTTGTCCTTTCAGATATTTATTTATTTATTATTTATTTATTTGTAACTTAGAATATAATAGAATACTTTATTTGTCTGAAACCAAACTGTAACAGAAATTTGTCTTTTAACAGGGCTCAACTTCCTGTTTTTATGTCATTTCCTCAGATTAGCTGCCAAAAAACATCACTCTGTCAGGAAGAACATTGATAAGAAATGTGTTAATATTAGGAATATGTTTGATAATTTCATCTTGCCCCCTCCCTGGGCTGCCACCTTATCGTGGTGGAGGGGTTTGAGTGTCCCAATGATCCTAGGAGCTAAGTTGTCTGAGGCTTTATGCCTCTGGTAGGGTCACCCATGGCAAACAGGTCCTAGGTGAGGGATCAGACAAAGTGCAGCCCAAAGACCCCTTATGATGAGTTCAACAGATGGTGTTCCCTCGCCCGGACGCAGGTCACCGGGGCCCCCCTCTGGAGCCAGGCCTGGAGTTGGGGCACGCTGGCGAGCGCCTGGTGGCCGGGCTTTCACCCATGGAGCCCGGCCGGGCATAGCCCAAAAAGGAGACGTGGGTCCCCCTTCCCATGGGCCCACCACCTGTGGGAGGGGCTAGAGGGGTCGGGTGCGATGTGCAAAGGGTGGTAGCCGAAGGCGGGGACCTTGGCGGTCTGATCCTCGGCTTCAGAAGCTGGCTCTAGGCACGTGGAATGTCACCTCTCTGGTGGGGAAAGAGCCTGAGTTGGTGTGTGAGGTTGAGAGGTTCCGACTAGATATAGTTGGACTCACCTCAATGCATGGCTCTGGCTGTGGAACCAGTTTCCTCGAGAGGGGTTGGACTCTCTACCACTCTGGAGTTGCTCCCACTGAGAGGCGCCGAGCAGTGGTGGGCATACTTCTTGCCCCCATCTTGGTGCCTGTACGTTGGGGTTTACCCCGGTGAGCGAGAGGGTAGCCTCCCTCCGTCTTCGGGTGGGGGGACAGGTCCTGACTGTGGTTTGTGCTTATGCACCAAACTACAGTTCAGACTACCCACCCTTTTTGGAGTCCCTGGAGGGGATACTGGAAAGCGCTCCTTCGGGTGACTCCCTTGTTCTGCTGGGGGACTTCAATGCTCACATGGGCAATGATAGTGAGACCTGGAGAGGTGTGGTTGGGAGGAACGGCCCCCCTGATCTGAATCCGAGTGGTGTTCTGTTATTGGACTTCTGTGCTCGTCATTGATTGTCCATAACGAACACCATGTTCAAGCATAAAGGTGTCCATATGTGCTCTTGGCACCAGGATACCTTAGGCCGCAGGTTGATGATCGATTTTGTTGTCGTTTAATCTGATCTGCGGCCACATGTCTTGGGCACACGGGTGAAGAGAGGGGCAGAGCTGTCAACTGACCACTTCCTGGTGGTGAGTTGGCTTTGATGGTGGGGGAAGGTGCCGGTCAGACCTGGCAAACCCAAACGTGTTGTGAGGGACTGCTGGGAACGTCTGGCAGAGTCTCCTGTCAGAAGGAGCTTCAATTCCCACCTCCGACAGAAATTCGAACACGTCCCGGGGGAGGCAGGGGACATTGAGTCCGAATGGGCCATGTTCCGTGACTCCATTGTCGAGGCGGCTGACCGTAGCTGTGGCCGCAGGGTGGCCGGTGCCTGTCGTGGCGGCAATCCCTGAACCCTCTGGTGGACACCGGTGGTTAGGGATGCTGTCAAGCTGAAGAAAGAGTCCTATCGGGTCCTTTTGGCCCGTGAGGCAAAAATCCGGGCATGGGAGGAGTTCGGTGAGACCATGGAACAAGACTTCCGTACGGCTTCAAGGAGATTCTGGTCCACCATCTGGTGTCTCAGGAGGGGAAAGCAGTGCACTGCCAACACTGTTTACAGTGGGGAGGGTGTGCTGCTGACCTCGACTTGGGATGTTGTGAGTACTTCGAAGACCTCCTCAATCCCACCGGTACGTCTTCCAGGATGGAAGCAGAGTCTGGGGATTTGGGTTTGGGCTCTCCAATCTCTGGAGCAGAGGTCACTGAGGTGGTCAAAAACCTCCTCGGTGGCAAGGCTCCGGGGGTGGATGAGATCCGCCCGGATTTCCTTAAGGCTCTGGATGTTGTGGGGCTGTGTTGGTTGACGCGGCTCTGCAATATCCCGTGGACATCGGGGGCAGTTCTACTGGATTGGCAGACTGGGGTGGTGGTCCCCCTATTTAAAAAGGGGGACCGCAGGGTGTGTTCCAACTACAGGGGGATCACACTCCTGAGCCTCCCTGTTAAGGTCTATTCAGGGGAACCCTGGAACACTGGACCATCTCTATACCCTTGGGGGGTCCTGGAGGGTGCGTGGGAGTTCGCCCATCCAATCTACATGTGTTTTGTGGATTTGGAGAAGGCGTTCGACCGCGTCCCTCGGGGGGCCCTGTGGGGGGTAATCTGGGAGTATGGGGTACCAGGCCCCTTGATACGGGCTGTTAGGTCCCTGTACGACCAGTGTCAGAGCTTGGTCCGCATTGCCGTCAGTAAGTCGGGTTCGTTTCCGGTGAGAGTTGGACTCCGCCAAGGCTGCCCTTTCTTCTGTTCATAACTTTTATGGACAGAATTTCTAGGTGCAGCCAAGGTGGTGGGGGGAATTTGCAACAACTTCAAAGACACTTTTTTCACATTATCATTATGGGGTGTTGTGTGTTGAATTTTATGGGCACAATGAATTTAATCCATTTTGGAATGAGGCTGTAACATAAACAGAAAAAGCGCTGTGAATACTTTCCGGATGCACTGTATATATATTATAATGGCACCATTGTTGAACTATGTAACTTGTTGAACATATAACCACAAAATTTTGAAGAAATAGTTGTGTTAAATTTATAGGATTAAGTACATATAAATATAAAAATAAACATAACAATGAATGTGTCATTAAATATAATAACATTAAATAATCATCTAAAGTCAATTAGAAAGAAAATGCATAAAAATAGCATAAAATTACCATGAACTATAGTCTAAATAGAATATAAACAGTTTACTAAGAGGCTGTCTTGTTCCGACACGCTGTAGGTCCATCATCTGATGGAGGGATTTCATTTCTCATTTTCATTTTTCTTTTTCAAGGTCCAGCTTTTCCTGTCGAGCCTTTAACTTTGCTGTTTCAACTTCCATTCCATATATCTCTTTTTCCAGTATTTTCTGAAGCTCATCCTGGTCTCTTCTTTGTTTCTGAGAGGAACACTGCCTTTTTGGGAACTCCTGTGTTGTGGGGCTTCCCTCTTCCTGTCTCTCATTTGAATCTAAAATGTTATTGTTAATAAAACATAGGTGCGGATAATTTATGGCTTCCTCATGAATGACCTGGCTGTCAGGATCAGTCCCTTCCTCAGCACAGCGCTCATCCTCTCACATCTATTTATCAGGTGAATGCAGGTGAATCCACTCCAAAAATATGCATAATCATAGAGCTGTATGGCAAAGCTTTTGGAAGAGGACCGCCGCCAGTCTGGGGATTTTTAAGAGCAGACTGGTCTTTTTGCTCATGACAGATCTTTCCTTTTTTTCTCACCTTCTCAACTGTACACACTCAGCCGTCACACTTGTTATTTATGGCAGCCGTGATCATTATACAAATGGTATTTTATGGTATTTTTTTGTATTTGTTTTATTAAATATTGTAGAAAGCTGCCGCCCTCTTCCATCCCTGCTGCGCTTGGGCTGATGCGTTGCAAGGCAACGAGCACAGCAACGCTTGTATCCTCATGAGCGCGCACGTGGTGCAGTGTATGTGACATAAAAAATAATCAAATCTGAAAAATAAACTTTTAAATTTTTGGGGAAAATATACTATGCATTTGTAGTAGTGTTCAATTAAATTCAAAACTAAATCAAATAAAATACTTTGATTTAGCTTTGCTGGCAGAAATTCAACATGCATATCATTTGTCATCCATGAGGGGGTGCTGCAGCACCCCTAGTTCCCACGGCCTTGCCACACAAACAGCACTGTCAGCTACCCAGTTAGCCCAGGCAGGAGGAGAGAACAAAAAGACGAGTTATCTGACACCGTGCATACTTCCGCAGTGATTGACAGCAGCAGCATCTGAACAACCAGTGGTCAGATGTGCCGACAGGCAGGTGGAAACATGGAGGTGGAGATGCATCCAAATGGATGAGAGTAAGCACAAGAAAGAAAACGTCAGAACAAGAGGAGGAATGAGCTGCACTTGAAAGTGGGAATGTTGATAAAAAAAAGAAAAACTTTGTGAGCATAAACATCCCAGCTGCAGCTGATCATGAGACAGAAGAGACGATGATTCTGTCTGGCTGTGGACTGGAGAATATTTCACAGCAGCTCTGATTATTTATTAAATGTTTTGTTAAATGCACAAACCTTCTCTTCTGTCCTGTTGTCTCTGGTTCACAGATTTCAGTCCAATAGTATCCTATAATTAGTTGTATTTACATCAATTTCATTTGATAATTTCCAATTAAGACCAAAACAAATCTGAATCTGCTTGTTTGATAGATTTCTGGTCATAACAGGGTTGATACTGAAGTCTGAACTTAACCCTAACCCAGCTGCTTCTGCTGAGTGAAACTTGAGGCTCATCAAAGGCACAAGAACAGCTGTGGCAGTAATTGAACCTAAAAGGTGAAACTAATCTGCGACACTCATTCCATGCAAAGCCAGATATTTCAGCCTTTATTTGTTATAATTGTGATGATTATGGCTACAGCTGATGAAAACCCCACAGTCAAAATCTCAATTAGAATATTGTGAAAAGTTTCAATTTTCTAGACTCAGTGTCACACTCTAATCAGCTGATGAATCCAGAACACCTGCAAAGGGTTCCTGAGCCTTTAGATGGTCTTTCAGTCTGTGGATCACTGACATAAATGGACTTTTGCACCAGATTCTCATTTTTGAGTTTCACCTGTAGACCACATTAGAACAGGCTCTGCTAAAAACTACAATACTTAAATTCTTCTAAGCTTAAAGGGACTATCCTCTAATATTGGCCTGTATTCCATTACCGGCCGGGTCTCCTATATTAGCCGGTCTCGCTGTCAGCGGGGGTAAATAAAGGCTGGTCTCTAATAGTGGCCGGGGTTTCTATTAGAAACAATGAAACAATAAATGAAAATAGAAATTATGTGTTTTTCTTTTTTTTCTGAGATTGACGGTAAAGTGAGCCCTCACTCGATTTTTCGAGGCTCACGCATACAAAGTTTTACAGTAACAGCGGAATAGTTGATCATAATCTCCGGCTGCAAGATGAGCAGAAACGGAACGGAAAATGCTACAGTTCACAGTGATCACTTCATCACAGGTAAAAGATCCTGTTTCTACCAATATTACGTTATTTACATGGAGCGTAGCGGTGATTCTTTTGAGCGGAGAGGCAGAGAGTGGCAGAGCGCCGATTGTTGCGCTCCGCAGGCAGCTGCGCACGGCCACCGTAACGTTCTCAAAGTCACGATCGTTAATGTCCACTAATATTATATGGAACTTACTGTCTTTTATTTGCGTCTGACGCGATCCGCTGCTGTGGAGCTCCTCACTCGTGCTCCGGTGAATTTACCTTGCGGCTGTGCGCCGTGCACACCGCTATTTTTCAGCCGGTAGTTCCCTTTGATGTGCTTATAGCTCAAAACACACGAAGATCAGAGACGGACAGGACAGGAAAATAGTCAAATAAAAAGCAAGAAAACAAAACAAAGAGCTTGAAAATGAAAATGTAGGTAAATTTATCCCACTGCACCTTTTTACCTTTATAAAGCAATAATTTATAGCAAAGTTTTTTATATTTGATGCAGTTTAGATCACCTTCAAAGCTCAGCCCCATACCCAGGGCCGTCTCGAGGCATTTTAGAGGCCAAGGCAAAATAGACACACCCCCACCCCCGTCTCTGAGCTCCCCCAGAACCCTCTGTGTAATTATACCCTGTCCAGGAGTATTAATTATACAGTGTTTGCAAAAACACCTCGGTCATATCTGTCAATAACTAAAAGCTTTTGAAAGCCACTATCTGCAGATTCTCTGAAAGTTTCCACCATTTCAAGGGACTTAATGAAAGAAGCATCCGAACAAACTTAATACGTTGTGATATGTAACATCACATCGTATTATGGGCATTCACACACGCTTGGGGGAAGGAGGAGTTGAAGGCAAATATTTTGCCTCTGAATTCTTGAACATTCTGCTGCTACAGATTTAGTGGAAAAGATGTGGAAAACATTGTCTGAAGCTAGAATTACAAATCTTTTCCAGCTGTCAATGGACAGACATAATGTGAACTGGAAGGTTTTTGACATGATCCAGCAGCAGATGCAAAAACAGGTGGACAAGTCACTCCTAAATATTGGCTCTTGTGGTCTGCATGTGTTAAACATTGCATTTAGGGATGCGGACGTAGAGCACTAGCTTTTATCTTTATATTTGGCTATTCCACGATGCTCCTGCATGCCGTGAGAACTTAATCAAAGCTACTGGATGCAGCATTCCCCTGCTCAAGTATTGCAAACACAGGTGGCTTGAAAATGTCACAATATCTGATTGAGCATTAAAAACTTTGGTCTCACATAGACATTGAGAACATGGTGGAGAAGGGTGATCTCCATGTGTCCAAGGCCTTTGAGGGCATCAAGACCAGTGCATGTGTGCGTACGTACATGCAAATGCGTGTGAGAAGAGGGTAAAGTACTGCAAGTGAAAAAATGTTTTCGTTTTGGTCATGGATAATTGGTTAAAGGTTATGGAAAAGTCATGGAAAATCTTAACTGGAAATGTGTACGAACCCTGACTGACTCTGATGGAGACACGCTACACAAGCAGCCTAAAATGTTCCAATGACATACGTAAGCCCCCAGTTTGCTTTAAAAGCACCCACAACCCTTACCCCACACATATTTAGTAATAATTTCTTACCTGTCCAGCAACAATGATGCCAACTGCGGGTCTTTTGTCTCAGCAGTTTTCACTTCTCAAATGCCGGCCGGACCAATGTTTATTCTCTTTCTTTGCCTTCGGCGACCAGACTCGAGTTTTGCCCTTTTTGTCGCACTGGAATACACTCTTGGGTTCTTTGTCTTGTTTGGGGTCTGGGCTGGAGTTTCGCTGGTGCTTGAAGCAGCTCTCTTCTTGTTCTTGGCTGAATCCATGCTACTAAAACCACCTCTCGCTCTACCGTTAAGCTATAGGTAGCAAACAAACACTGTGGGCGGGTGAGCGCACATGACGTCATCACGAGCATGATATTTTGTGTGAGTTTGCAGGCCTACAGAGGCAATCACAGTAAAAATGCCAGGGCTCATTCTACATGACCAGGGCATTGCAGGAGAATGTATGAGGAAGAAATGTAAAATTGTATTGGCTGTTAAACTTCCACATAGTCTATTTAACTAGATTATATTAGACTGATAGCAGAGTCCTTAAAGAACAGTTTGTGGTTGGTTAAACCTTTATTTGATTTGTGACGGTTCAAAAAATGCAGATTTCAGAACTTTATTGCATCTGACCCACCTTAGGTCTGGTCTAGTGTAAAAACTACAACACCTAGACTCTTCAGACCTGGATTAGATTATTCTACATTAACAGCAGAATCCATCAATTCCAGGTGGTAATTTGTGAAAGCTTTAGTTCAAAGAAGGCCACTTTTTTCTTTTTTTATTATGAGTTTGGATTATCATATTAGTAACATATTTTTCAATTTAATGGGTTGATGTTGAAATTTCAAGAGTTCTGATTGGTCACCCATGAAATAAAACATTTTACATTTTATAATTACAGCAGCTTAAAGATACTGGGGGTGGAAACATTAGTGGGAATTAAACTTTCTGAATTAAAAACTTAAAAAGGGAACCAACTTCAGCTTCATATAAAAAAAAGAGCAACAACAAAAATAAACAAAAACAAATTTGCCAAATGAATGAGAAAAATTATCTAATTTAAAAATTGCATTCCAAATAAGTTCAGGGTAACAATTTCAGGATAATGCATACTGGTAAAATAGGACAGGGTGTGTAAATACAGGTTGTGTGTGTGTGTGTGTGTGTGTGTGTGTGTGTGTGTGTGTGTGTGTGTGTGCGCACACACGAGTGAAAGAAATCTGGTTCAAGATCATTGATAAACTAACATCGGGTTTAAATTGTTCTCAACACACACACTCACACACGTGCGCACACACACATGAACATACAAACACACACGCACACAGTCAAACACACTCACGCAAACACACTCATACATACACACACACACTCGTGCAAACACACACAGTCACATATTCACACACCCTCAAAAAGCAAACGGTATTTGTTAATGTTCTTATTTTTTTATTTATAACTATTTACTAGTTTTTCAAACCGTTTACATTTGAAAAAACAAAACTAGTCTCACTTTTTCTTTCTTTCCTTTTTCCAGGATCTTCATCGGTTCACACATGTGCCAACAGGTAAAGGCTGCAGTGTTTTTATATGTATTTATTCTGTTTTTATATGTATTCATTCATTTGTCACTTATAACAACCACCCATTTTCATTAGTGTAAGATTGACTCTGTGGTCTCATAGACTGCTCAGATCATCTTTAGAGGCTGTTATCTGTTCTTAGAAGAAAGCTTAAAGGTCAGACAGGAGCTCCTGTTGGAACAGAGTACTATTTGAATTAGGGGTGGGTGCATTTCATCGATGTGGCGATGCATCGCAAAGCTTCACGTGAGGATTCAGAATCGATTAATGAACATCGATGCTTAAAAAAATAAATAACGTGAAGCTTTGTTGCAAAGCCGGTATTTAAAAAAAATACACGTAACTGGAGCCTTAACAAATGTAAGTTATTTGTTTTTGTGTAAGGAAGATGCTTTTTACTGGCGCACAATGTGGTAATCTAGGTGCTGTGGAGGATCTAAGCTAGCGGATAGCAGACTCACGCCATGGATTCCAAAAAAAAACACGATCTTGGAACTAAGAATGACTAAACTCTACAAGCGGAAGAAAAGTCCCACCATCCTGTTTATTCTTAGCTGTCTGCAGCGCAGAACAGAGCCACAGCAGCTACCGGGACTCACGACGTTGTTGCTACGAGATTGCGCGACACACTAGTGATGTGCGAGTCATGAATGAATCAATCACTTTACTGACTCACGAATCACGAGTCACAATCCCAACTGACTCATTTACTGACTCGTCCCTGTTACTGTTAGCAAACTATTTTCATTAGTAGAAATATATCTAGCTTATCATTAAAATTGTGAAAAAAAATAACAGCCAGTTTCTTAATAAAAGCATTTTCTTACCTGCTCTGGCCTGGAAGCTCATTAGTTCCCAGTAGCATCGCTCTGCTAACAGCACGTTCGAATCACTCACGACTCACCCCCTCCCTTTCTGAAAGCTAGCTTAAAATGTCCGGTGCTAAATCGTAGCATGAACGAATCATTCAGTTCCTCCGTGGCGGGCCTCACTCAGAGTCACTCACCCCCTCCCTCGCGGGTTTCAGCTCAAACGAGTCACTCATTGGAGTGGAGGCTCGCAGTACCGCTAACCTGGCTCAGCTCATGAGTCATGACTCACGCAGCTCGCGGTATGGATCACTCACTACTCCCACCCGGGTTTCAGCTCATAGTAGTCCCCCAGTGGAAGCTCGCGGTACTACAAGCTCACTCACCTCTCCCTCCTGGCTGTCCGCTGCAGACACTCAGGCTGTTACAGGAGAAGAGTCGCTTGATAGTGTGACTGACGCCATATTCAGTCTACACCTTTTTCTTTTTGCAAAGATAATAAGCAGACTAAAGAAAAAATATAATATTTCAGTTCCACCACTATTTTAAAAAATGAATTTCAGTGTATAAAATTGATAGTTTTTTTTTTAATCACTCATCTTAGCAGTAGGATTTACATAGAAAGAGGAGCAAATTAAGTTTGAGTGAAAATGTAGATTTTTTTTTGCACTCTGGGCAACTGACTCAGTGACTCAAATGACTCGAAAACCCGATTCATTTTGGTGAGTGACTCATTCAAACTCGATTCAGTAAAAAGAATCGAGTTTACCATCACTACAACACACCGCTCCAGGCCTTTGGCAAGCCGTTGTAGTATGTAATTCACAAACACTTCTATCTGTGAACGTAATTTAAACTGGATTATTGCCAACCCGTACATTATAGATATGCCACCATTACATTGTTACCAGTAGAAATGAAATGTTATTCAATATCTCAAAAGCTGTAAGACAGTTGAGGTGATAGCATGTTGTTTTGCATGTTATTGAACTGTTTTCTAATAATGTTCTGTTGTTAAATAAAGTAAAGGGAGAGAAAAAAGGTTTCCATAGCAGGTTTTAAATGTTTAAAGCTTTCCCTGATCAAAGTTAAGTTGGTCAAAGTGCAAATATTTACACAAGTCATACAGTCTTAAAATAAGATTTTGTCTTTGAAAAATAGTTAAATGTTAAAAAAATAAAAAGAATTTACTTACCGAGTAGTTTTAGAGGAACTGAGTTAATTGATAGGTTATTTATTTACAAATGTAGACAAAGAAGAAGACAATCAATCTCGTATGAAAAAAAGCATTAAAAATGTCAATAATCGAAGAATCATGGCACCAGTAATCGAATCGAACCAACAACCATTATAATCGAAGCATCGAAGCTCCCATAATCGAAATCAAATCGAATCGTGAAGTACCCTTTTTGGAACACCCCTAATTTGAATATATACAATCCAAAGGTCCAACCCCTAAGGATACAGCAGCATGCTATGCTTGTTTCAGAGAGTTCAGTTTTATGTTTTTGACTTGTTGGTGTCTTTTCTGTCACAATTTTAACACCTACAAATCATATAACAATTTAGCACGCTAGCTAATGTAGTTTGATGTTTTAAAGATGAAAAACAAGACAGTTTTTAGCTTTCTTGTTTTTTTTCTTAACTTCAAAATCACAGCAGCTGAGCATCACCAACAACCTGGGGAAACCCCTCCAACAACAAGTCTGAACTCCCAGAACTAAACCTGAACCTCAGCAGATTGCTGTGTCCTTTCTGCTGGCTCATGACACACACACACACACACACACACACACACACACACACACACACACACACACACACACAGCTGACAGAGGACAAGTTCAAGTTGGAAGAATATTGCTATGGCAAGAAAATCAATCAAACATAGGAATATAGGCGACTGGTGCAGCTCCAGGTTGTTGTTGCTGCACTAGGACGCCAGATGTTCCACCTCCCCTCTGTATGCAGACTCATCCCCATCTGAGATGAGGCCAATGAGGGTGGTGTCATTGACAAACTTGACCAGTTTCACAAGCCTCTTTTATAAAACAATGCCATCAATTTGCCGCAACGCTGATGTGGCATTAGGGAGTATTTGGTCGTTTATAAGTGCTCAGATCATGGCGGGAATGTGGTGCAATCGTGTCCTTTTTACAAAAGATTATGCAATGGCGGCATAAAGGGGGTATGAAGACGGTCTCTGTGCTGCCGCGAACTTCTGTACATCTTGAACATAACTTACTTTTTATTGCGATCGAAGCCGCGCTCATTACGTTTTTTTGACAATCTGCTTCTAAAGGCAGCTGTTCTCCACAGTCCCCGTGTAGCCTCTGGTGATCTGAGCTCCAGCTCTAACAGAGAGAAGCTCCTGAAACGGCATCTCTCCAGTTTACCATCTCAGCTGATTCTGTTTACAAAAGCAAAACGTATGCCCGTGTTTGCTTTCATTTTCAATGTAGTTGCTGGCCGAAGCTCAGCAGTAACTCCCCACGTGATCATGACACCACCCTCTGTTGCAACAAGGAGCAATGTGCTTTCAGAAGTCGCGGTGGCACGAATGCCGCAAAATTCCCGCAACGTCATGTCGCCATGGCGTGTTCATAAGACACACCGTTGCAGTAAAACGCTGATGTTCCAGCATGGTGTGTCTTATAAATAGGGCTACAGACTGGTGGCTTGAGGTGCAGCAGTTGGTGTAGAGGGAGAAGAGTAGGGGAGAGAGGACGCATCCCTGGGGGGTTCCGATGCTAGTGGTCCAGGTGTCTGAGACATTCCTTCCCAGCCTCCCGTGCTGTCTCCTATCTGTCCAGCCTAATTTATACTTCTCCATCAGCTCGAGTGTGGAGTCGCACACACACATTAACGGAGGTGTTTTACCTTCAGGCTTCTCCGTCACCTGGGAAGTGTTACAAAGCAATTCCCCGCCAGGACAACAGAGGGCGTAGTGCTTTTCTAGGGTATCCTGTCACCATTACAGTCACGTATCCGGTCCACAATAGTGTATTTACTACTGTGTTTACATTGTTTTAATGTATTTCAGAGACTTTTTAACACGGACGAATTTGTCCCTAATTCTCCTCCACCTCTTCATTCAATCGGCACCTCTAAACCCACGTTTCCCATCATTTCCATCCACGAACAAAATGCTTGCTCCATATGTTTGTACTCCTTCAGTCAGATGAATAAACTTTCATATTTTCATATTTTTTTCCACGAGGTATTCTTCAATCTGCTCCGTGTCTGCCTCTAGATATCTTCAGCTCTCTTTATATTTTGAGGGGGCAATGGCGTGGCTGTTGACGTATTTAAAGGAAGCGGCGTCTTGACCAATCACAAGCTTGCACTCTACGTCACTCTCGACAGACAGTTAAAAAAGTGAGCATGTCTTCGTCACCCTCTGCAGGCCTGTCTGAGAGCCCTTGCAACTACGCAAAATGGCGCTGCGTGTCTCCATATTGACGCAGACGAAGAAGCATAAATTAGGCTTCAGGAATTCTGTGATCCACCAGCAGATGGGGTCGGGCACGTTTAGCAGGGATAGCTTGTCCTGAAGGAGAGCTGGGCAAACGGTGTTAAACGCCAAGCTAAAATCTACAAACAGGATCCCTGCATATAGGTTCCTGGGGAATCCAGGTGTTGCAGGATGAAGTAGTGGGCAAGATTGATTGCCATCCTACAGATCTGTTAGCTCTATAGGCAAACTGCAGGGGGTCCAGTAGGGGGTTGTGATTTCTTTGAGGTGGGACAAAACCAGGTGCTTGAAAGACTTCATGACTACTGAAGTCAGGGTCACCAGTCTAGTCATTTAGTCCAGTCCAGTCAGATTCTATGTTTTTGAGTGATTTAAGGTCCAATATGCATCCACAATATTTCCAAATATAAAAAAATAGTTATAAATTCAGACAGTCCAGGTTGTGCTGAAAAGACTGATACCATATAAGGCAGGGGAGGAGAACCCTGAGCCACCCAAGAAGAAATCAGCCCTGCTACTAACGGAATCAGACTCAGAATCAGATGAGGAGACACCATTAGACAAAGCTACTGACTGCAAAATGAACACAATCAAAACTAGTGAACACACACACTGACTTGATAACACAACCTCTCTATCCTAAAACTACCCACTGTCCACACTGAGATAAGGCAGCGCCTATCTTATAACTCTCTTTGGTTACGTCAGAGGTTACGATTTAGAAAAAAAGAGTGTTTTTAGAAGCTTTGCTGAAAAAGGACACTTCTTACTCAAAAAACTGTCGTTATGTATTTTAAAACAAAATACCCACAATAAGCGTTTCAAATAGTATTTTTGGACAGCATTTAATGAATTAGAAAAAAAATTAACCTACAATTTTCTCTTTAAAGTCACTAAGGACAATGATCAGGGAATCCTGGTGCTCTGCGCACAGAATTTGATCCGCTAGTGCACGCTGAGTTGCGTGCACGTCAACGCTCGGTGGGATGTAGACAGCTGCCAGAATGAATGAGGAAAATTCATGGGGAGAATAAAAAGGCTTACAGTTGATGAGTAGGCATTCTAAAGCAGGAGAGCAGTGCTGGGAGATTACAGTCATATCAGAACACCAACTGTTGTTAGTATAAGCCCTATTTATAAAACAATGGCGCCAATTTGCCGCAACGCAGAGGCAGCATCTGGGAGCATAGGGTCGTTTATAAGAGCTCAGACCGTGGCGGTAATGTGGCGCAATCATGTCCGTTTTATAAAAGAATATGTGATGGCGGCATAAAGGAGGTATGGGGGCGGTCTCTGCGCTGTCACGGACTTCCGTTTATTTTGGACATAAGTTGCTTTTTATTGCGATCAAAGCAGCACTCGTTAAGTTTTTTTGAACAAGCAGCTACAGGTGTCTGTCAGGTGATCTGAGCTGCAGGTCTAACGGAGAAAAGCTCCCGGAGCTCTGCATCACTCCAGTTTATCATCTCAACTGATTCTGTTAACAAAAGCGAAACTTATTCCATGTTTACTTTCATTTTCAATATAGTTCCCTGTCGGAGCTCGGCATTAATTCATCATGTGATCATGACACCACGCTCTGTTGCGCCAAGGCTTAGTGTGCATTCATAAGACCGGCGAAGCCGCAATATTACTGCATTATCATTACCAAGCGTGGCAGCACGAATGGCGCAAAATTACCGCATCGCATGCCACCATGGCGCATTTATAAGACACACCATTGTGGCAATATTACGCTGATTTGCCGGCACAGTGTGTCATAAAAAGGGCTCTAGAAACAGACACCTCCACCTTTGGTTTTGCCAGAGAGATCAATTGTGTGTGTCATAAGCCGGTGTTAATTCTGTGATTCTAGCAGGGTCTTGAAGAAAGGGGTTGGATCTTTGAAAATTTTATTGTATTTTTTTTTCCAAACTGTAGCTTGATGGAATGTCTTTTTCCAAGAACAAATACCGGACCTTTACATCCTGTGGTGGTTTGTTTAAAACATGTAAGAAGTGTAAAGTTTGTGGGAGTATGAAGAGTTGTTTACTCAGCATTGTATCTGGTTAGAGAGCAGCTGAGACGTTTATCGATGAAACATCAAAAGCTTAAATCTATGTGATTGTTGTGAAGGCCTTTGATTGTAACAACCAAGCTGTAATGTTTGTGCTTTTCTTACAGGGAAATGTCTAGACCGCTCTGACTTGCTTCATAAGGTTTTTATATCAGATTGTGACGTCAGTAAAACCACTCAGAAATGGGAAATGAACAACATAGTTGCTGTATGAAAACATGAAGAGAAACCGATTTCATAAGACCATGCACTGAGAAATGCATCTGTACAGCAAGTTGTGTCTGAATTGTTCAGCTATAGCTAAAAACCAAAAGGGGCCTTTACTCGGGTCAAAAATCGTCCTGATCTGACTGGAAGATTCCTGAGGGCAGCAGGCTGAAGGGAATGGTCCTCAGAACGAGTTGTGGGATGAAAACACTGAACTGGTCGTATGTCTCTTCTTTTATGGTGGTTGTATTTACATGGTGTCTTTTTTTTCTCCTGGAATCCCAAATTATTAGTGTACACAAAAGGAAGCATTGATTGAGAAGAAGAAAACTGACTCTGATTAGCTCACACACAAACAAGCCTGTTTATTAGATGAAGGATTCAGCTGAGTCATGGTTTACATTTATGATTAGCTACATGCTTTATTCTGCAGGTCAGGCTTGGTAGAAAAACCCTGGATCGACACACTAAGAACCAACTGCAATTTTAAATATGGCAAAAATATTTATTCATGAATGTAATTTTTTTCTTTTGCTCTCTTACAAATGAAATCAGCCTGATGTTGTTTCAGTCAGGTTTAACTGCGAGATTGACCACACCAACCTAACCTTCTCACCGTCCATGTCCAGTATTCCATGTTTTAAATGGTTCCAAAGCCTTTAAATCCATAAAAGCACAAGTAAACATTAAAGTAAGAGATTGTCTTTTCTTTTATCTCCATTCTTCTCTGTGAACTGTAAATGACTTACAGGCTGCTTTTGCCAGCCAGTCTGTAAATGGGAAATGGCAGTGATACTGATGAGATATTTAAAGTGTGGCGGGGAAATGAAAATGTCTACTTGTTTTCAAAGGGAAGGAATCTTGGGTGTATTTTGCTGTATTGTTGATTATGTTTACAATGTTTTTGTACAATATTATAAATGGAGTTCTTTCTAAAGATGATTATGCTGCATTGAATGAAAGCCCCGAATGATGTAAATATCTAACTTATGGCAGAGGTTTAATATTATGGGCTGGACAGCGGGTAACTGAACGGTTAAATAAAAGGCTTTGCTAAGTTGTGTATGTCTTTTATGAATTTAAGGTGTTCTGATACACAGTTACACACAGGGGGGCTGCCAGAGATTTTGGGCCCCATGAAAAAATATCAAGATGGGCCCCCTGGGGGCTCGTCCATAGCTGGAGCTGGGGTTCCACCCTCCCAGATTCGAAGGGAGAAAAAAATATAATATATATACTTTATATTAGTGTTTCAGTTTTGCTAAATTATGTAGGTCTACATGCATTCTTACTTATTTACATATTTCCACCAGCTGTCTCTCATTAAACAGTGAATTTCCTTCAACAGAATTAGCAATATCACTGCTGGAAAAAGCAGGAAATGCACATGCTGAAAGGTGTTTAATCTCCTTTTCCCTATTACTCCCTTAAAATGTGTTTATTCTAAAATTTTATTTTATGATAAAATTCAATACTTGATTTCATATTTTATTGTGTTCAATGTTATATTAAGTTTATTTATTACAATTATTAAGAGCGTGTGTTTCATTTTTGCTCTGATGAATTATTTGGAAATCACTGTGATTTTTGGTTTGTGTTCTAAAAGCTACGTAAACAAATTACACCTTGTAAAACCTCCCATAATTCAGTCAGATTCAAAACATTTCATTTCAAGGTATTTAGTAGATGAAGAGGGTTTTTTTCTTGTATTGTGCCTTCAAAAAGGTGTTTCACAGTAATTTCTGTTACATTAACAGACTAAATAACAATGCTTCAACCTGCCCAGCATCCAAAACTATCTATACATTTTTACTGATTGATATATATAATTATCATGTGGGAAAATGTGTTTATCACCAAAAATAGCCTTTTTATATTCCTTTGTAATAGTACTGATTGAGAAAAGAGACAAAAAGTGATTCCCACAGACCCCCTTAAATGATGCTGCTAGCTAACATGCTACATTGCTCACCTTCTTGAGGTTCATTGGGTTGTGAGGGGACACCTGCTGACATATCATCAGCTGCTGGTTCTGGTAGGGACAAGGACAACAACCCATTTACCAGAATTAGATGAAACATAGTTCCTCTCATTGTGGATATCAAAGCTAGCAAACAGGTTGAATTTAACCACTCACTAACTAAACCCACCTTTCTTTGAGAAAAACTGTGTGACATACTGACGCCCTCTCTTCTGCCTGTCCTCTTTCTCCTTTCTTTCTTTTCTTTTCTGTGACCCAGACTTTGTTTTTGCAGACATATTTTTAATGCAGCCTTTGGCGCACTCTGCTGTCTGACTGCTGCGTGAGCTTGCCTCGCCTGCTACGCGCCGTTCGGCCAGGTGGACTGTACCATTTTATGCCGTTAGGGGGGGGTTCAAATTAATTAGTCAAAATAAAATAGGGACCTCTGAATAATATACATTTCATAAAGACTAAAATATTGTTTGTTTAATGTCTTGAATTAGAAGAAATACTGCAAAGTAAAGTACTTGTGATTTTTAAACTTTTTTTTTTATTAATCAACTTTGAAACTTTTTTGGGCCCCCGACAGCTGTGGGCCCTTAGAATCTTCCTAATCTTTCACCGCTTTACGGCGCCCCACAAGTCTGCCTACACACAGCAGCTGTTAAATATCAGTTTAAAGATGTTTAACAAATTAGTACGGTAAGTTCAGCAACAGTGACGGGCAGTTATGCTAAATTTTTAAATGAACTTAATTTGTAGATCACCATCAGATTTTCACTTTGAGGTAAGTTACATTGTCAAAGGGTTTTGTTGTCATTTAAATGTGTCCTAGAATGCAATTAATCAACAATCTAAAACAGAGCTTTGAGCCTCCAAAAAGCATAAGACATTTTTTTGGCTTTCATCTGTCCCAGGAGCCCTGATACAGACCATTCTAAACCCCCTTACTCAGGCCTTCAGTGAAAAGAGCTGTTGACCCCTCCCACTCGGCCAGGACATGCTGATTGGTTGGTTTCCCCAGAAGGCCTCAGACACATGCAGGTTTGAGGAGGTGTGGCTCCCCCTTATGACGTGTTAAGGAAGGCTTTCTCAGAACAGGAGGTTTTCTCTCACCTTTTTCAACTTTCTAATTTATATAAAAAGTAGGTCAAACACGGCTTTGACTTTTGGCATGCTACTGTTGACCACCCAAGCTGTCTTATTCAACAACAACAAGGAACATGTTGGTTTACTTTCTAGGTCCCCTTTAAAAAGTAATTTATTTGGAAACTGGAGTGCCATTATGTTAGTTTTTTCTTTAATTTCTTATAATTGATGGTACTGTTTCAATACAACAATGGAATCTGGATTAGCACAAAACAATTCAATATGGAAAAAAAGTCAGATTAATCACATTAACCAACATTTAGGATTATAGAGCAGAAAGCACCATCATCCATACTTGTTAATATCAACCATTTTCCCTCTGACTAGAAGTAACTTGAATCTCAATTATTTCATCATCATCATGCTTTATTTATAAAGCGCTTTCCACCACCCCCAAAGGGGGCCCAAGGCGCTGAACAAGAAAAATAACAGGAATAAAAAGTGGAAGCAAGTAATAAAAAAAACAGAAATGAAAACATACAATAGACATTACTGAGAACAATAAAATGCAAATTAGTTTAGATAAAAGAAAATTAAAAGTTTTAAAAGGACATTAAAACCAAAAACCCTATGTACCAAGTGGTTAAAAGGAAGTATAACAGAGTCAGAACCAAAACATTAGGGGAAAGCCATCCTATAAAAATGTTTATTTCCAGAACGTTTTTCAATCAAAAAGGTTCAAATGAAGGCAACTGAACTTCTTTGGTTTCTTGAAGACGTTTCACTTCTCATCCAAGGAGCTTTGTCAATTCTGACTGGAATATGGGTCAAGGTTATAAACTGTAGCTGTCTATTGTTGCTTAACGAACTGAAACTACGTATGTATACTCCTCCTCTCTACCCCCGAGAAGCTGTTGATGTTGTTAGGCCCAATAGGGTATTCTACAGTTGACGTCACCACACAAAGGCTGCTGGGAAGGGTCATACTGATAAGCCGCATTAACAATAGAAAATTTACAGTTTCAGAGCGTTTTGACATTGATATGAAGGCATAAAATGGAGGAAGTTGTTTTGACAAAAAAAAAACATACCAGAGAGCTTTTCTTGATGGCGACCCTGCTAATTATCGATCACCAGAACTGAAGCGCTAGCTCAAATGAAAGTGAAAGTAAAAACTAACCCCCGCTAGCTGCGCTGTTATTTTAAACGCCATTATTTCCATCACGGCTCCTTCTTGAGTAATATAAAAATAAGTTCATTACTCACAGTGCTCAAGTAACATTTTCTCAAGGTAGTTTTTTAATTGTCAGGTTATCATTTGTGTCCCTACTTTTTATATTCCACTCACCTCTGGTCAAAAGCCTTTTTCGTGGACGTTTGGGTGGACATGCTGTTTGGCCCAGACGTTCAGCTGGACCGCTGCCTCCTTGTTAACTCTCCTCCGGTAACAACACTGCCTCCACTCTCCGTTAACAACGCTGCGTCCTGCATTAATTCTCCTCCGCTGCTCCTCCTGGATAACCCCACGACTGACTGAGAGCGTCATTACGACCGACGGCTAGTCATTCTCGGATGTAGAACTTTCCCCTCCAGGAAGATGTAAGTAACAAATATACATGCTTTTCTTGATCTGCTCCACACAGTTAAAATCCGCTCGTCCAACTTAAAAACTACCACTGCTTTGCTTCTTCTGTCTTTAGCTTAGCCCGTGTAGCTTTCCAGCTGTTTCACGAGGTGTCGGCCTGAAACTGGCGTCTCCGGGTCTGCAGCGTTATACTATTGACTTTACCGGCTTTGGAAAAGGGATAAAAAGTCCTCTCCAACATCCGATCTGGGCGTCTAGAGTCCGATTAGCACCTCCCCCAGCAGCAGCGTTAAGTTCCTTGCTGTTTGAAAATCTTTAGGAGACGAAAAAATAACTTTAGCTAGATTGGAGCGACTCAGTCCCATAGGAATCCATACTAAAATGTAGATTGTTTGTATGACCATATTTCCCAGAGTGCTTTGCGGCAATCTATTTTTAGCTACTGTAGAAAGCTCTATTGTGTTGGAATGATTATTTTGATTAGATGGAGGGTTTTTACTTGCTACCTGTAGATCCTCCACCAGAGGCAGCAGACATGTATAGAACTATAGAAAATGTATAATGTTCTATAAAAATGGTGTCCAGTTGGTAGTACTGTGACCTTGCAGCAACAAGGTTGCAAGTTTGAATCTCTGCCTCTGTCTTTATTTTATTTGAAATGGTCCTAGAATGCAGTTAATCAACAATCTAAAACAGCTTTGAGCGTCTAAAAAGCAGAAGAAATGTTCTTTAGGCTTTCATCTGTCCCAGGAGCCCTGATACAGGCCATTCTAAACCCCCTAAACCAGCCTTGCTGTGAAAAGAGCTATTTGCCCCTCCCACTCGGCCAGGACATGAATATGATAATGAGCTGCTTGCTGATTGGTTGGTTTCCCCAGAAGGTGTCAGAGACTGGAGACATGCAGGTTTGTGGAGGAGTGGCTCCCTCTTATGACGTGTTAAGGAAGGTTTTCTCAGAACAGGAGGTTTTCTTACCTTTTTCAACTTTCTAATTTACATAAAAAGTAGGTCACACACGGCTTTGACTTTTTGGTATGCTACTTTTGACCACCCAAGCTGTCTTATTCAACAAGGACAGTGTTTACATTGAATTACAACAGAGGAGAAAAAACAAACAGGATAAAAAGGATATTGTGTGTGTACTTATATAAAATTACATAAAGTACATTCTTACAAAATAATCAGTTGTTTTAACATTAGACATGAAATAGTTTAATTTAAAAATATTTGTATTTTTTTTCCTATTTCGGGCATTAAGGGGTTAATTAAAAGGTCAGTCAAAAGCTCCGGTGGCCTAGTGGTAGTGTGGCCGCCCCGGGACTGGGAGATCAGGGTTCGATTCCCGGTCGGGTTATACCAAAGACTTTGAAAAAATGGAACCCAATGCCTCCTCGCTTGACACTCAGCACTAAGGGGTTGGATTGGGGGGTTAAACCACCAAATAGTTCCCGAGCGCGGCCACAGCTGCAGCTCACCGCTCCCTACCATGGGGATGGGTCAAATGCGGAGATGTAATTTCACCATTGTGTGATGAATACTTGGGACTTTAACTTTGACACTCACATTCACACCAAACTAAAGTTCATGATGAAAATGTTAATTTTTCTATTTACTAACTAATGCAGGTGTAGAAATCTTCAATATCTATACCTCAATGGGATAAATATCCTAGTCAACTTTGTACTTCTGCTTACATTTAAAAAATAATCTCGTTAATCATACATTATTTTGAAAACTCACAAAGACAAAAAAAACCTCCAGATATGCTTCTATGATTTTGCGTTACACTAAATGCATTTATATATGTGGTTGTTACAGGAAGCCTAGCGGAGCCCACGTTCATCAACATTAACTTCTTTATATATCATTATGGCCTTTAGTATGTTTTATTGAGGAGGTGTGGTGATGTGGTGCAGCTTCAGCTTTTGTCCTTAACAGCATTTTTTAACTTGCATTACTTTTACTTTATAGTTTAAGTACTTTTCTACCTTTTTTTTACTTGAGTAAAACACTTTCTTAAAGGTTCCATATCATGCCATTTTAAAATTTCAAGAGCAAAGGTAGGCACAGTATAGGATAAAATATTACCGTTGGCACTATTGATATGTCACTTGTCTCAAAGTTATTTTCATCAGCCTGAGTTTATACCCGGAAATGAAACGGTCTGTTTGAGCGAAACTCCGCCCACTCCGACAAAAGGTACCTACAAGAGAAACTTAGGTGTGTTCACCTTTGTAGTCCAGTGGTAAAATTATTAATCCTCTCCTCTTATTTTCCATCTGCCGATGCCAGTTCAACTCCCGGTGGTGTCAGCAGTAATTTGTTTACTCAGGCTCTTTGGACCTTCTACAGTGGCTCTGAATAACTTTAGCTAAAACAATTTTAAACCCATCAACTCATTTTAATAATATAGATAGGCCCACAATAAAAAAATACAGGTTTTAGCAGCTTTTCAGAGTTTTCATTGAACATTTTCCACAACAGAATGACAGCAAAAGTACCAGCAACATTTTTAGAGCTATTTAAGCTTGTTTCTAATTAACTGTCCAATAAAATGAACAAATATTCATACTTTTTTGCTATTTTTTTCTTCTTAATTTAGAAACAAAATGATGTTTTTTCAAAAATGACAGCAAATCTTTTCCAGTAAAAATTTAGAGAGAAAATAAAACATTACTGAATCATTACTAATCTAATAGAGTTAAAGTATTGAAGGCTTCCATTTAATTCTCTCAGCATTTGTTTAATGTGCTTTAAAAGAGTTTAGCTTGTATGAAAAAATATCAAGATGGGCCCCCTGGGGGCTCGTCCATAGCTGGAGCTGGGGTTCCACCCTCCCAGATTCGAAGGGAGAAAAAAATATAATATATATACTTTATATTAGTGTTTCAGTTTTGCTTAATTATGTAGGTCTACATGCATTCTTACTTATTTACATATCATTTCCACCAGCTGTCTCTCATTAAACAGTGAATTTCCTTCAACAGAATTAGCAATATTACTGCTGGAAAAAGCAGGAAATGCACATGCTGAAAGGTGTTTAATCTCCTTTTCCCTATTACTCCCTTAAAATGTGTTTATTCTAAAATTTTATTTTATGATAAAATTCAATACTTAATTTCATATTTTATTGTGTTCAATGTTATATTAAGTTTATTTATTACAATTATTAAGAGCGTTTGTTTCATTTTTGCTCTCTGATGAATTATTTGGAAATCCCTGTGATTTTTGGTTTGTGTTCTAAAAGCTACATAAACAAATTACACCTTGTAAAACCTCCCATAATATTTTTTTTTCTTAATTCAGAAACAAAATGATGTTTTTTAAAAATGACAGCAAATCTTTTCCAGTAAAAATTTAGAGAGAAAATAAAACATTACTGAATCATTACTAATCTAATAGAGTTAAAGTAATGAAGGCTTCCATTTAATTCTCTCAGCATTTGTTTAATGTGCTTTAAAAGAGTTTAGCTTGTATGTAACTCAGTGGCGGCTGGTGAATTTTTGTTGGGTGGGGCGCATTTTTTTTTTATCTTGCTTTTAATGTTTGTTCTTGTGAATCGCCTTGTGGTTTTTATCTTGAGAGGCGCTATATAAACGATCGTTTTTTCTTCTTTTGGCAAGTCAGTTTTTCAGATGCGCTAACCACGTATCACCACTAGGGGACGCCAAATTACCATTCTTATGCGTCACAACTTGAACCCAAAAAAAACCCGGTCCTACAATCACTTCCAGCAACAAAATTGTTCCAAAAACATGCTTCATATTCATCAATATATGCAAACTGCACACATACTTAACGGGAATAGCCTCTTCTAAACGACTGAATCCACGTTTTCTATCAATATATTATGTCTATGGATTGCTGCGACCGAGTGGACACATGACAGGAAGTATGTTGACGATTCGGCTGTGGTAAAAGTCAAAGAACATTATTAAACTACAATTAAACGCAGATTACACACAGCACTTACAGTCCATATGGTGTATAGATCATTTAGTTTAATT
The DNA here is from genome assembly GCA_006937985.1 of Aphyosemion australe. NCBI lineage: Eukaryota > Metazoa > Chordata > Actinopteri > Cyprinodontiformes > Nothobranchiidae > Aphyosemion > Aphyosemion australe. Next base: position 699,197 of record SSNS01000082.1, on the reverse strand, counting down.
TATATGTTTTTTAAAATATATTTTGTGATTTCTATCTTCTTCTTGCTCTTCCTGTGAGACTGGTGGGGCGGCGCCCTAGCGCCCCCTATGGACGAGCCACCACTGATGTATCTGAAACAAAACAACTCCAGCACCTTGTGTGTGTTAGAAACTCATTTGAGACCAACATTTTTTTTTGTGACTCTCGGATTCTCTGTGTTAAAGTCCCACCTCCTGGTTTGATTGACAGCAACAGGCAACTTTCCCCACACAGTTAATGCAAGATTGAAACTCAAAACGGGAGACTGTCAATAATGCGGACAAGGGGTCTCAGTTTGCTGGACGTGTGAAAAGTGATGAAAATGCAGCACTGTCCTAGCCTGGCAAGCCATCCTATATATGTGAATATATAGTCTGGCCACGAACCATTGACGGCTCTCAGTCGTGAGGCGGGATCTACGGTTGTCTTTCAAAATGTCAGCACGCAATTGGATAGCGCTAGGACCAATCAGAGTAACGAACAACGTGACGTAATCATAGCGATGGAAAAGCGGGACCCACTAATGGCGTCAATGATTTCTGTCGTTTTTGTATAAAAACATGTGAATATCAGGTGTACTGGGACATTGCACTACGTTGTTTGATAAAAATAAAAAGCCGCTAAGTATAGCCGACAGACTTACGCACGTTGGAGTCTAAATAATCCAATGTTGATGACAAAGCCGTTTCAAAAGAACGTGGCTCCGGCGCTGCCGCCATGTTGCTTGGGTTCGCGGCCGCAGCGCTGACATCATCGGCTACTCCCGCTCTGTGATTGGCCCACAATATAGAGCGCTGTGATTGGCCCAACCAAAACTATAGCGAGTTGTGATTGGATAGACACAGCAGTGGTGTGGGCTGCGAGGGTTCCAATGAAGCGTGCCTAGACCAAACTCTGCAAAGCAAGAATTTGGTCTAGTTCACTAGGCTAGGACTGTCCCGCACAAAGCGGGACATCTGGTCACCCTACATGGACTCACACTGGCTAAATAAACAAAGAAAGTAAAAACAAACAGATTAGTCCTTATATTTTAAACAGGTTACCAATAAAGAGTTGAAAACATAATACTGGCAAGTGTAGCTAAAAAAAATAGAAAAAAAAGTTACTGCCACGTTCGGGATGCTAAACTACGTGCTAGCTAGACTCACTTAACACTGCCCAAAATCAGTCTGTTAGAAAATGCAAGTCACACATATCCTGTACTGGCCATCATGTGTTTCTTTGTAGACAGGACAAATGGTTATCACAGTGCTGTTTTGTCCCCAATACAGAAGTATTTTGTCAGAAAATCAACAGAATATCCAGGTTTCAGAACCGAGACCAGACCAGCTGCAGGGGGAGGAGAAATGCTGTGAAGTAGGCTACTTTCTCCCGCTTCGACCAAACTGCAGCTGAGACAGGAAAATGCATGCAAGCAGCCAAACAGGGGTTTGGGGGTATTTCTCATGAAGAAATGACAATATAACATGGTTAAAAGCTCCAAAATTTAGATTTTTCATGATATGGAACCTTTAATATTTCACCTTCTACAGTCTTTTTAAACCTAGTATTTATGCTTCTACCTGAGTGATGACACCGCTGATCTAATGTTTCCCCTCTCCATGTATCACTGCTCTGCTGATCAGTGATTTAAGGTTTGAATCTTTCGCCCAATGAGGCTCAACAAGTCAGCTTGTTCAGTGGTTAAATCATAGATAGACAAGACAATCATCAGGACATTTCTGGGCTTCCATCTCAACAAATGGCCTCTGTGATGTCCACTTTTTATTTAGAGGTTGATTTTTTTAGGGCGTGATGGGCTCCGCAGCTTGACTGACAGACTGTAAAACAGAGACAGGAAGAGTCATTATTATAGAGGTATATGTGGTGCAATAACTTTTGTGTTTTGTCACAGGGAACTTGAAGTCATAGAGAAAAATCCCATCTTTCACAGGTACAAAACAACAGCTACACTTATTCAAAATCTTTGGTACAAGTACACAAATTGCATTTGTGGAGTCACACATCACAAAAATCTTACAATTAGAGTTTTTCCCCAGTTGATCCAAAACAAATGGTGCAAAACACATCTGATCACATTTTTTTGCTCCCGATCCGAGTCTAAGTCATTTGAATTTGAGTATCTGCCGATACCGAGTCCCAATCCGATATTTCATTAAAATAAGAGGAAAAAAGGGAAAACATGTCCAAGTTTTTCTTTAATTTTTTTATTATTATTATTATTATTTCTATTAATATTTAGGTATTTCTTTCTTTCTGTTGTAGCCTCACGGAGGCCACGTTACACTGTGTTAATATTATGAATATATTTAAAAGTAGCTGAGAGTCTCACATTTCAAATTGTTTATATTCTCATTATGCGGCTATTGAGTGATGCGCGTTTCCGTGACAGTACAGGCGTGTTTACGTGTTGATTGCTTGTTAAAAATGTCTATTTTTCGTGTGATAGTCACACGTAATGTTGCGCATTTGTGGCACACCTGCCGTTCCATAGGCATGCGGTGCCACAGCACACTGAAGCTACCAGCGCGTTCAGCTCAGATGCTGCAGAATGAGAAACTCTGATGTTTTGTCTGTCTGTAATTTCTTTGTTTATTAACGTATCTTTCACTGTTGGCTGGCTCCATGTATTTGTTAGAGGTGCCGCTGTGAACTTGGACTGAACCCAGACCGATGATTCGCTGTGGCAACGCCTGAAGGGAAAAAAGCCAAAGGATAAAGTAATTCATTTTAAAGGTTGCTTATCATGCAGCTGTCTTTTCCAGCATGTTGAATGCCCAGTATGCACACATTACAAGTGGCTGTTACACTGCCTTCGCTGTCCGGTTTAAAACACCACCAAAATACAGACATCTTAGCTCTCCTGAGGAGACACGTTAGCTCTGCGTTAGCCTACTAACTAACAGCTGCATGTTATGGTGTGTAAATCCACGCCTGCTGTAAATTGTGTGACGTAATGATGTTGTTTTCTTCCTGTCGGGTGAATTTAAAAAGTTATATTTGTTGTTTTATAACGTTAAATCTGATTTTTTGAAAATCACGTGATCGGGCTCGATTTCCAATCACTTGATCAGATCACAGCATCCCTAATTATTATTATTATTATTTGATGTCTGCTATGTCGCCTTTTAACAACTCTGCATTCAGCTGTTGTGCAACAAGTTGGGGTAAGTTCATTTGTGTATGCTTTCCAAACTTATTTCGATTCGTTTAACTTTTTTTTTTTTTTGAACAAAGTGATTTATAACAGAAAGACTGAGAATTGTTTTCTGCCCGGACCCAATAAGATGCGATAACAATAAGGGCCGGAATATACTTGCTGTTTAGTGACGCGTACGCGTGTTTAAAATGGCTGCCACGCGTAGCTTGCGTTGATTTGAAGCGTCGTTTGTGCGCGTCCTCTGAAATTAAGCGACGCGACGTTACGCGCCCAAATATACGAGCAACTGAGCGAGACACACTCACCATGGTGACTCCATCTCTGGTTTAGAGGTCTTTCACACCATCTATGATGCCACGGCTGTCGTTTTTTTCTGTCGTGATCTCAAAATTAACCAGTTTTGAGCTCTTTTATTGACGCCATGTTTGTTTTAGTTGCCCTGGCTCTCTATCCAGTCTGAGTACTCTCGTTTGCCCCCTAGTGGAACACTCCGGTACTACATGCAGTGCTGTGTAGCAGCAAGTAGGGATGCACCGATACCAGAAAAAGTTAACCGATACCAGGTACCGATACCAGTTGCCTGAAAGTGGCTTCACTGTGACTTGTCAGTTGTAGTTTTCTATATTGACCAATAGGGGGAGCTGTTTCAAACATTGTGAATGAAAGCAGAAACAGGCTCACACCTGAAAATGCAGAGATGAATATTTTCATCAAAAAGAACCTGCTGCTCATGTTTCCCAAAAAAGCTTAGTTCAGAATCCACACTATTGCTGCTAATGCTGACTATAGTTTTTTTTTATTTAAATGTGGACACTGATAGGTTCATAAATGTTATGTTCATGAAAGCTGGAGACAGTGCCAATTAGTTCATTTTGTTTGAAGAAAACTGTGCAATGATTTCACAGAAAATGTTTATTTTTCACCTAATATTTTAGTTTTGTGATCTCTATTAATATAATTTATTATTTATTTAACTCAACTCTTTTCCTGTTGAAAGCAGAGAAGAAAATAAAACCTGTATTCCAATTCATTGCTTTTTTGTGTGTGGTAGAAGGAGCGGTATCGGTAATCGGTATCGGCGAGTACTCAGATCCAAGCATCGGTATCGTATCGGTTTGGAAAAAAGTGGTATCGCTGCATCACTGGCAGCAAGTATATGAACAAAGACGCAGCCTGCTGCCTGCGCCAACGTGAGGTTAAACAGCAAGTATATTCTGGCCCTAAGATGCACACCAACTTTTTATAAAAGTGTGAGTTCGTGACAGAAAGTACATTTTGTTTCAGATTAATTTACTAAAAACACATCTTGTGTTGTTTATTAACCCGATTTTGCCAGACTACATATTTTCTGTGTTATTGTGGGCTTCTAGCTGTTGTGTAGTACAAATGCTTGTTAGCATGTCGCTAAAGCTAACGTTCCGTTCGGTGACACCGTTCCTATAAATAGTTCCACAGCAAGCTGCAGCAGCAGGAGAAACGCTGTCTTGTTAACTTGTTAAGTTTCTGAGGGTCAAATATGGCAAATTCTCTTCATTATTCCTGTCTATGATGCTGTAGTGGAATCACAGAAATGTGTTCCTATTGGTTTATTTATTCTGATTTCACCTCACACACCTCTGAGAAAACCTGTGATGGAGGGATATCTTGTTTAAATGGAATATAAATTCATACAATGACATTTAAAAATGTTTAACTTGAAAATTACATGGAAAAAATGTCTTACTTTCAGTGTGACCAAGCCAACCTTTTAAAAATTAATTTATTTATATTCCATTTAAACAAGATATCCGTCCTTCATAGTGTGAATTGAAATCAGAATAAATAAACCAATATGAAGACATTTAAGTATGTGGATGTGGTTTGCACCATTTGTTTTGGATCAACTGGGGCAAAACTCTAATTGTAAGATTTGTTTGATGTGTGACTGAATGAATATAATTTGTGTACTTGTACCAAAGATTTTGAATAGGTGAAGATGATGTTTTGTACCTATGAAAGACTGGATTTTTCTGGATTTTTCTCTGACTTCAAGTTCTCAGTGACAAACACAAAGGTTATTACACCACATACACCTCCATACATTATTCTTTACATGGCAGCAATGAAAGGTTCATTTTATTGACTGAAATAATATGAGAGTCCCACATCATCATCTTATCGATGATCACCATGCATTTTTAAGAAGATGAATGTGAGAATTTCTTACACTGTATTGTTGAAAGTAGTGTCTGAGTCTGATGAGCAGAAAGCAGACGGCAGCTGAGACCGCTGTCTGTGCCAGAGTGAAGATGAGGAGGGAAACCTTTAAACATCTGCTCAGACTCTGGAATAAAACACAAACATTGTTTAAATTTGCAAGACTTCTAAAACGTTCTGGATCAACTTTGTCCTCCTTTAGAACACAATTAAAACAGAACAGCTGCTCACCGTCTGCTGCTACAGCTAGCATTTGGGTTATTCCTGTTTCTTCTGCCTTTGTTAGGCGCATTTGTTACACATCTGAAATGGTGTGCTGCACTTTTAATTACCTGTGGTTTGTTGTCCTCCAGATTTAGGTGTGGACCATTTCAGAACTTGATTATTTTCCAGTTTTTTTGTTGCAGACCCACTGCTGTGTTCGGATCATGGTTCTGTTTCATGACTCAGCTTGGTCCAAACTCCAGCTGTCAGACAGATGGACCCACTTCTGACTCTAGGAGACTTTGGACTACAGAGGAGTTCATGGTGGACTCGATGACTGGACGGAGCCTCCACCACCGTGCTGACAGCTGGGATCAGCTGTTTGGTGTAACCTCACATGGAGCTGTGCATTGTGGGTAAACATCCCTGCTTTGGTCTCATCTGTCCAGTGATTCATTCAGATGGAACTTTACTAACCTGAGACCAGCCGCCATGTTGTTTTAGAGAGAAGAGGTATGGTCATACCAAAAACTTTGAAAGAAAATGGGACCCAATGCCTCCCTGCTTGATTCAGCATTAAGGGGTTGGATTGGGGGGTTAAACCACCAAATAGTTCCCGAGCGCGGCCGTGTCTGAAGCTCAACTCTCCCTAAGAAGATGGGTCAAATGCGGAGAACAAATTTCACACACACACCAGGCAGTGTGTGACAACTAGTGGGACTTTAACTCTCGCTCTCTCTCTCTCCCTCTCTCTTGATTGGTCAACTCCACGATGAGTGGCAGCCAGACCACCGGGAGAACTGGGACATTTCCTGGAGAGCCAAGCTGCTTTTTTTAAGCAGAAAATAAAGCTCTCTGCGCATCATCCACTCAGGTAGGTCTGCTTTTTTTAAAGTCAGTTCCTTCCCAAATTATTGATTTCCAATCTCTTAGTTCTATTTTTTGTGCATTCTGTATGTTTGATTAAATGTAATTCTGAAAGCTTTTACACATCAGTGAAAAATATTACATACTCAAAAAGAAGAAACAAAAACTAAACTAATGTATGAATAGCCAGAGAAGCTGAACACTAACCGTATCCTCGTTCCTCCTACTGATGGTTTGTGGTTCCATTGCACCGGACATGTCTTTGTTTTTGTCCAAGTCCACAGAGTAGATTATCACAGCTACTAGTGACAACACCACAGATAACATGCTCACCATGAAACACAACTGCATCTGAAAAGAAAAACACATTTCGTTGTGCATTAATACTGTCAGACAGGCAGATGCTGGTGTAACACTAAATATCATACATTATTTAGCTCCGGTGGCCTAGTGGTAGAGTGTCCGCCCCGGGACTGGGATATCGGCGTTCGAATCCCGGTCGGGTCATACCAAAGACTTTGAAAAAATGGGACCCAATGCCTCCTCGCTTGACACTTATCATTAAGGGGTTGGATTGGGGGGTTAAACCACCAAATAGTTCCTGAGCGCGGCCACAGCTGCAGCACACCGCCCTCCACCACGGGGATGGGTCAAATGCAGAGATTTAATTTCACCAGTGTGTGATGAATACTTGGGACTTTAGCACTGGTTCTGTTTCTGACCCTTTTAAGGTATTTATTGACTGTTATGACCTATATGAAATCCTTCCATGGTGGTAAAAAGGTCAACAGCGTGTTCATCCATCCATCAATTTTCCTCTGCTTATCCGGAGTTCGGTCGCATGGGCAGCAGCCTAAGGAGAGAGGCCCAGACTTCCCTCTCCCCAGCCAATTGGGCCAGCGGGATTTTAAGGAGTTCCCTGGCCAGCTGAGAAACATATAGCTTGGTTCCCTTGCAGGTTTTGGTACAGGGCGGGTCAGGCCACTGTTTGATCTGTCCCGATTGTAAAACCGGTCCACACAGCCAACCCGGACCGCACCACTGAAGGCACTTTTGTGGCCCCCTTCTGTTGTAGGTCCATATATTTGTGGAGCAGTACGGTTAGGGTTGAGGAACAACAGTGCACTGATTGGCAGACAGAAATACGTCACTACTTGCAACAAGCAAAACAAACCTCGGCGTTTAGTTGTTTGTATTTTCATTAGTTGTACATGAATGTGAGAAAATGTCAGCAAGTAGCAGCAAGTTTTGGTCATCTTCAGAGCTCCATACATTCCTCACCATCATCGTGAGAGTCCACACTCATGAGCTAGGCAGATTGGTAATGAATGAAAGTTTTTAAAGATATTGGCCAGACTCAGCATGAAAATTGTAAAATTTCAGTTTAACTACACTTTAGCATCTATAAAAAAATAAACTGGGTTCAGTTTTTCATTTTGTTTAGCAGTTTTGTCATAAATCATTATAAAAATCAAAATTCTCTCCTCTAAACACTGAAAAGCGCTGGTTCTGCACACGTCACTCAAATACCTGTAAGAAGGCATTGCTGCTGCTGCTTACTAGTTGTATTTTGTTCAACTTTGTGCTGCAGCAAAACGTCAGAGCCATATGTCAGAGTCCTACACGCATTTCTAACTAACGTAGCAACATTAAAGTCATAAAACTGTTTGTGAGGAGAATTGCAGCGAGCTGTAAGCACAACGCTAGCTTCTGTCAGATATGCAGTGACCATTACAGCACAGCTGATGCACAGACTGCAGGGGCTGGTCAGGGCTGTTCACTCAGAGGTTTGATCTAAAAATATAATCAACATATTCCAACTATAAATCCATCTACAGGGTTTCCCCCAGAAAATTTGCAAAGCCCGGTGGTAGACAAGCCCCACGGGCGACCCACGATGTTTTTGTGTAAAAAAAAAAAGAAAGAAAAAGAAAGTTGTCAGGAAGTTTAAAAGTATGACTAGTATGTGTTATTAACCATTTATTAATAAAACTTATTTGTTTTACAAAAAGGCACAATCTTGAAATATGGTTTTACCAAACACAAAAAAATACAATTCAGATAATGGAACATCCACCTGACCTCTCACCCTGTTCACTTATCCATCGTAAGATGTTGCTATTGTGCTTTTGTATCAGCAGATGCCAGGCTAATATAGCACTGGGGGAAACCCTGCATCTAGAACCGCTACCGGTCCTTCTAGAACTGCTACCGGTACTTCTGGACTCCCAAGTCCCGTTAGCATGACGGCAGCCGCACAGCTAACCATGTTAAGTCATATGGGAACGCTACAACACACACAGAGGTTGGATCGTAAAAGACAGATCCTTCTGAGACCGGTAGAACCTTCGTGCCATCCTGGATTACAGCCAAAACAACAACGAGCCGAGTTAACGAGCAGCGTTAGGAAAAGTAATTCTGGCAAGCTATCTATTCATTTTTTCCGTAGTGATATCAATACATACACGCAGCGGTAAAACTGGCAGCACATTCTTTTATTTTTCTGTAGATTATTGAATTATAGTGGGACAGAATGATGACGCTAAGACCTCATCAGCTGAGAGCTCGTACAGGAATTAAATATATATATATTTTTTTTCCATGTCCTGTGGCTGTATAGCTGTATCCTCCTGAGACCCGACCATTGTTTTCTTGTGCATTTTTTATTTTTCTTAGTTGTTTCAGTTTAGTAGGACATCATAAGTATAATAACAAAACTCTGTCTTTGTACAGGAAGTAGTTTTTGGAAAAAATGATATCCCCATATGGGGACAAGTGGTTTATCTTTGCATTTTAAAATGTTTTTTATTATTTGAGACTGAAAGGTGTCAATTAGTCTAATATCAAAATTTCAGCATTTTGTGATAAATACTTTTCTCAAAAATGTGTGTCCACATATGAGGACAATAGGTCTATCCAAAGGGTATGACCCACAAAGACACAGTTGGTTAAAAATTTATAAACCAGTTTATTTTGACCATAAAATCAAACAGTATTGCTAACAGTTTTTAGTTTCATGCCCCTAACATGACATGGCTTTACAAAAAGTGCAAAAAAATTGTATAAAGCCTTTTTTATGCAATAAACTTGAACTTTGTTGTACCTGAACAAATCCATTTGGATCAAAATAAACAAAACTATCAAAATGAAATGTCATCAATGTTCGTAAACAGCCTCTTGAACAGACACTTAACTACTTTCATTGACAACCTCTTTTCCCCAAAACAGTTTTCCAACCTGCACAGAAAAGCCATCCTTTCAAGCTTTGTGAAATGCTGCAAAGCAGTTGCGTTCACTCTGTAAGCACAGGAACACATTGCACGTCATGCAACGTACGCGAGATTTCCCAGAACAGCCTTGTGCTCTGCAACGCATGGGGTTTTTCAAGACCGCCATCTCAGGGAGATGAACAGCAGAACATGTGCGGACTGAGACATGTGGGACTGGAGTGACCCGAGACCTCTTGCTTGGTTTGAGTTGGTGTACATCCTCTTCCTCTGCATCTACAACACTAGCATCTTCGTGAGAGATACCATTCTTGCTGAGGAATACCTGAGCTACTACCATACGAAACTCAAGAAACTTCATGGTAGCCTTTCTTGGGGTGTCGTTTTCTTGCTCATCTTGGCGATACAGCAGCCAGCTGTTCGCTAGGGCAAGATCAGTGAAGTGCATCAACATGCGAATGGTCCATTTTTTGGTTCGGACACTCATTCGGTAGTAGCTCATCATCCTGTCTGACAAGTCTACCCCACCCATTTTAGCGTTGTACTCTTGCACAATACTTGGACGAGTGACGGTCACATATATTTTGTCTTTCTTGGACCATCGCTGGCAGGTGTCTTCGGGTTGTTCGGCATGAATGGCAGAAAGCATCACAACTGGCTTGTTGTCATACCATTTGACTACACACAGTTTCCCATCTGCTCGGGTGACTGTCGCTGAGGCCCCTCTTCCCTGCTGTTTCAGGGTTTTGTCACTCGGTAGCTTCTCCATTGCCTTGGAGACCCGGTTCTTCATCACTGTACCAGTAAGGTACACCTGCTTCTCCACCATGAAATCTACAGCTGGTATGGTGGTGAAGAATCGATCACAGTACACCTTTGTACCAGCATGTAGTGTTCCACACAGACGTTTGATTACCAGTGCACCTAAACCCAGTCCTTCTGAGTCCTCAACCTGCAAACTCAATGTTTTTGCACCTTGATAGACTTCAAAGTCCAGTACAATTCCACCTGGTGATGCCAGAACAAAGTTCTTCATCCCCACTGGATTGGGCTTTAGTGGCACATACTGTCGGAATGGACAGGCTCCAGTAAACGGGATCATCTGCTCATCTATTGAGACACATTCTGGTTGAATCTGAAGGCGACATCCTTTGAGTACACGATCCATAAAAGGTCTCACCTTCCAGAATCTGTCCGCTTTCTTCTGGTTTTCTGGAATGTCATCATCAATTACTGCTTTCAGATTGCTCCTTAGTTTGAAAAACCGATCACGTGACATTCTGTCACTAATGGCAGGGATCTGAAAAGCATTGGACCAGAACATTCTTGTGTGGGGATAATGCACACAGGACATCAAGATTGCTGCCCCAAAAAAGTGGTACATTTCTTCCACTGTAGTATTGAGCAACTTGCCATGTTTAGCTAGTGACATGCTATTTGTGCAGTCAGCAAGGAGTTTCATCAACTGTGAGTCCATATACTGCTCCACATAATCTATTGGCTGCCAATTTGCTCGTTCATTTATCAGGTCATCCTCTTCACCCTGAAACTGAACAATGTTTGGAGTAAATGGAGCAGATTTCCAGCGCTGTCCACGTCCATCGTTGCTCGGGTCTCCTCTGGGCTCTCTATGTCCTGGTTCATCCTTGTTCAGAGCTGATGCAAAAAAATACATAAACTTTTTTTAGTAATGCACTTGTAATTTTAAAACAGTTGAAGAGTCAAGGTGAAAATATAACAAAATTGTCCTCTGGCTCACATTCATTCTCAACGCGCTGTCGTTGACACCCATGCTTGTGCACATGTGGATGGAGTGGCTCATTTTCATCATTGCTGTCAGAATCTCCTTCAGATGGTCTATAATCTTCATCTGAATCATCCTCTGGTGAATGTTCTTCTGAATCATCAGGATGATGCTCCACAGTCATATCATCAAAAAAATGTGAAACATTTCCATCCAAAGCCAGATCATTGTCTTCACCATCTGATAAACCTTCAACATCAGAGTTTTCTGCAATCGCATTGAGCAGTTGTTCTGCTTTTGACAATGAAAGTTTTCCTGTAACAATAAAATAATAAAATAATCTCCAAACTGCAGTAAAAATTTATAAAAAACAGATTGCATACATATGACTCGGACTTGCTTGCTAGCTAGCTAGCTAATTATTTCTAAAGCTGAATAAAGGTCTCAATTGTGAGAAATAATTGTTTTTTTATGCTCAAAACATTTTCAAGCTTATCTGAACACATAGTTGTAAAAAATTTTAAATTACAATATTTATTTTCACCTGTAAATTTTTGCAAAAGTTTGCAAGTTTATCTTACCACATGGCACAATTGAGAACCTAACATAATCCCGATGTCCTCAAACAAGTACTTCATGTTTAGGTATGTTTTATTTGGCTAATCTTTTCAAAATATCACACATTTGCAATTCATATGAAGCAATAGACTTTACTTTGCATAAATACTACAGATTCATTGATGAAAATTGAATTGAACTCTTACCTGGCTCTTTTTTGTGTTGGGAGTGGCCATAGAAGGTTTTGGCTGACACTCCCTCCATTTTATTTTCAGGTAAATGGGTGTAGTGTTGTTCTTTGACCACTAGATGGTGCTGCCAGTGGCCCCAAATGAGGCCAATAGGTCAAAGTTTTAAAAAAGGAATTATTATAGTGCAGAAGGGCAAAAATGTAATGTCCTCATATGAGTACGCAGGGTCTCAGGAGGGTATTATTCTCACAGGTGGATCGTTATAGATTCAGCTATAACACCCCGCCTGATATCAAAACTTTATTAGAAATGTTTTCGGTTGGTTAAAATTTCAACGGTCAAGGAAATAAAAGAGAAAGGGGGGGAAGAGAAGGAAGGGGGGAGTTCACAAAAATAAACAATAAAGGATGCAAAAGAATCTGCTTCTGGACCTGCAGAAAGAGAAAAAGAGAAGAAAAAAAAGGGACACAAAAAAATACAACAGAACCAAAACATCACTGCACCAACAACATGAGGATGTATAACAATAGCAATTTTTGCTGAAAAGCACACGGTAATAAATCCTAGTGCATATAGTGCCAACCACAGCCTTAGGTTATGTGTTAAAAACACCCAAGCCCATACTTGTGAGAGCACTAGTGATGTGCGGGTTAGGGTTTTCTTCAACCCGCGGGCACCGCAGATTTCAAAAAGTCTGACCCGCACCAAACCGCCCCGCATCACTTTGTCTAGTTTTACAACCCGCCCCGCCTCATTAAAAACACGTTATAATATTGAGCTTCTTACCTCGCTGAATCTTTCCCAAACACGCGATTAGTTTGTCCCTCCTTTCTTTTAAGAGAGTAAACTCCCGAACGAACTTTATCCAAAATATCTTCCTCTATCGTTTTGTTGATGTGGCTGCTGCCACCTGCTTGGAGCACACTTCGCTGCCGCGTTCTACGTGCCTACGTCATAGGGTCAAAGGTTATCTGCACGTTATAACATTTTAAAACATGACCGTGTTTAAAAAACTGTCTTAAATATTGTTTTACAAAATTAAGCATTGATTAATGTCTTTATCTTCAGTGTGCATATCTATATAATATATATATTTGATGAACCCGCCCCAAACCGCACCGCACTGAATTAATAATTTATTGACCCGACCCGCGGGTAACCCGCGGTACCCGCGGGTTGGAAGACAACCCGTGCATCACTAGAGAGCACCATGTGAGCACCTGTGTTGTGTACACGCATTTGTGTATGTAAGGTTTCTCTAGAGGAATGTCCAATAGTGAGTGTGAGAGGCCACAGACCTGCCCCCAAAGACCCATGGAGGATGGAGGAGATACAAGCCCTGAGATCCCGAGGTCTCCCCAGAGCGCGGGGACCCCAGAGAGACCGCCACCGGAGCAGCCCCAACCCCCCTCCCGATGGGCGCAGAGGCTCTCCCGGGGGGGCCAACCAGCAGCCGTGCCAGAGGCCCTGGAGATGACGACGGCAAGCCCCCAGCCCAGCCTTAAGTCACCCACCCGAAGGTAGACTGAGCTTGGAACTCAGCAGACCGCGACCCAAGGGCGCCCAACCCCGCCAGAAATCTGCAAGAGCCCAGGGTCCAGGCCCCTCCAGGCAGCCACCAGGAGCTAGCTGACAGCTGCAAAAAAAAACTTTCAGCCCCGCATACGAGAGCTGCAAATACGCAGGCAGACCGAGGTATCACCCACCAGCAGGAATTGAGGTGGGGGGAGGGTAGGTCAAGATGTAATAGCATCACAAGATGTACCAGGAGAGGGGAGGAGTCCAAAACTCTACCTGACACATAGGCAGTCACACACAAACACAATCACACACTCCCACCCAAATTCTCACTCAAAAATACATTCGACCTGGACACACAAGAATGCATGTAATACACCCACTCACACTCCACATACACACCCTACACACTCTGGTTTGATACAGCTGCACACAGGGCACAACCACTACCGGTAGGGTTGGGCATCGTTTGAATTTGAACGATTCCGGTTCCGATTCCAATTCCTCGTTTTGATTCCGGTTCCTATGAATTCTCGATTTCCGATTCGTTCAATATGCAGGGTCCAAAAAAAAATTGTTTTAAATGAGCCAGCTGACCACAGGTCTTACTTGATGAAATAGTTTGAACTTCAACATGAATTTTAATTCTATGAACAATAACATCACCTTAACTTAGACAAAAACATGTTTTCAAGAAAGAAAAAAGACTTCAATCAGTCAGACAATCAGTGTGTTTGTTTCTGACCACAACTCACAGCCTCCTACAAAGTCTGGGAACTGAAGGAGCCTCTAGGATGAGAGGCAAAATGTCTTCAAGATAACCAAAAGTCCATCTGTGTTCAGCTAAAACTCTCAGGATGATCATGTCCAGGATGACTGAGAATAAGTGAAACTGAAATGTAGCTGCTGTCAGTGACCATCTAACAGATTTTAAAAACTAAAACTCTCCACAGACTAAATAGTGCAGAAAAGCAAAAAATAATCTCACAACTTAGCGTGTTGAGATTTATTATTGGAGATTTATTATTATTATTATCATTATTTTATTTATTTATTTGTTTGACGCATCGGCTCCTAGTGGGTGTTAGTAGAGATTAGCTGTGTCAGCTGTTTTTATTTCTGCAGTGAGACATGTAAACTCACCTCACTCCGCCCGGAGTTTGTTCTTCTAAACTCATATTAAATCCACAGTGATGACGCATTTTAACGAGCTTCCTCTGTGCGGTGTTTTTCGTTGCAGGATGCAAAGTTTATACCACTTTCACGGAGTAAAAGTTCGGCAGACGTGTTTGTTTACATTTTTGCCGCTTAGCGCCGCACAGTGTGAGAGAAGACAGGGAGACGCAATGCTGCACTCAGGGTCTCTGCAGCTGCAGTAGGAGCGACAGGTCAGCTGATCAGCAGGTATAGAGCTCCGGGAGTTGACGTCACTTCTCCCGGCATGCAACAGTTCAAATCGAATGGCGCCATCTTGGCAGGCAGTTGCCTGCAGCTACACTATTGTTATTGTCAGAAAACTCAATGAAACGGGAAACATGGTAGATACCCGTTGTGCCCCAGGATGCCATAACAGACGCAGACGAGATAAGGGAGGAGCCTTCTACAGGATTCCCCAAGATCCGGAACGCCGCAAACGTTGGATCATCGCAATGAAACAAGCCAGCGCCCAGGCTAATATGAAGCTGTGTGATCCTGGGTGTAAAGGTTTTCGCTTATGCAGAGACCACTTCATATCAGGTACTTAAACCAGCGTTTCCTCAATTGTATATGGTATTTATTTTAAATGCTTTTATTACGATGTTTAGTGGGCTTCCTAAACTTATTGTGGCGTGGCTTTTTCTGTCTTGTTGCTCATAGCAACAAGTAAACATCACGTAAAACTTTGCCTCGTGATTTCTGCGTGCTGCCGTTTACGTGTCTTATGATCACAGCGAGGAACCAGCTAAGCTGTATTTAATTTTTAACTATGCTTTAAGAAAATACTGTAGTTATTTTTCTGAGGTTTATGAACACACACTACGTTGCACACAGACATAACCTTGCAACGGGCTGTTGCTAATACAAAAATCTCCACTTACCCTCCCGGTGACAACAGCGCTGTCCTTAGCAGGAAGAATCCAGATCTGGATCCCGACAACAAACCCTAATTGAGTCCATTTGTATCCCTCCAGGCTTTCATATGCTCTTAGCAATGCTCTGGAGTAGGACGAGGGAACATTAATAAGGAAATTATAAATGTCAGGGTATCTCAAATCCGGTAAGACGTCCGCTCCGACAGCTTCTGGCGTTTTAAAAAGTATCCCAGGGGCATGGTAAGGGTCAGAGATGTTTAATCTATTTAATTTCTGACTATATAAGACGATTTCTTCGGTTTTAAAGTGTGAAGTAAACTCCGACGGAGTAAACAGGTCCCGTTCATTGTTTACCTTTGTTGCCTGCCAAAATGGCGTCTACGCTCTGAGAGTCAGGTGACGTCCGGAGCTCTATAGGCTCTGAAAGGCGTTCATTACAATTTGCGCATCACGTTTCTTTCAAGTTAAAGTCACTTTAGAACGCCTCCGCATCTCTGCAGCTGCATATTTTTCATGATTGCGCAGTAACGCAAACACTTCCAGCGGATTCTACTTCCAGTTGGCGGACTGGGAATCGAAACTAGGAATCGAAAGTAAAATATTTGAACGATTTCAGTAAAGACTGACTGTTAGTCCCGGTTCCAATCGATGCTTGATGCCCAACCCTAACTACCGGACTCAGAGATGGTCCTGTTCTAACTGGGGTAATGATGAGCAGGCAACCCCGCCCACCGCAGAGCAAAGTGATCTACCACCCCAGACCCCGACCAGACAGCCAGCTCCCACTCCTAGTCTCCACCCCCGGGCAGCGAACCGAGAACAGTAGTGTGGGAAGACCCCTAGTCTCCCTCCGCCTGCTCTAATGTGGTGTTGATGCGTGTTGTTAGAGTGCATTTTGTGGTTGGCGGGGGATGGGGCAGCGCAGACATCATCCGGCCTACACCATCTGGTGTCAGCACACAACCCCAATTCCCCCCAGAACCGTTGGTGTCTAGGTGCAGCTTAAAATTGGAAGTGGGCACCGGCACCTCAGGTGCCGTTGAGTGTGTGCCCCCCTCCAAGGCCCTAAGTCTGAATCTGCATGAAATGTCGTTGATGGAAGTGTTTAATATGCAAATTAAAATTGGGGCGCAGGCCGCCACGGGACTGCGGAGATGGGAATCATACCCGCACGCACAGAACTAGCCCTTACCCCAAGGCCCTATCTGTATGTGTGTGGTGATGTGATGGAGCAGGAGGAGGGAAATGTCTGAAGATGGGGAGAAAAGACTGGGGGGCCTAAGCCCTCCCAGGGAGCCAGCTCCCCCGCTGACCCCAATAAGCACCCCCGATCCCAAACACCACCCGGGGAAAGGAGACCTCAGCTCATCTGGTCAGGGCCCACTGCAGCAGCATCAGAGAGCCCCACGGAGCCTGAGGTCACTAATTCAGCCCCACCCCAGCAGAATATCTACTCCCACCCTCGCATTTGATCAACATCCAGACTACACAAGACATTAGACACCCAGGCAGAGTTGAGTCCTCCCCCTCCTGGAGATCCCCCTCCCCCACGATGGAATAGAAGTGTTCCTGCCATTTGAGGAGGTACCAAGGTCCACCTGAGGCCCCTGAGTTAGGGCCAGGCTCTGCCGCATGCACCCGCCCATGCCCCCGGCAGTATGCAAGCAAGGACCCAGTCTCCGCAGGCCCAGCCCAGACCCCCGACCAGGGACGAGCGCCCCCAGGCCACCGGGTCCTCACCCAGACCCATCCAAGAGTGATATGGCTATCAGGCAGTGGTCTGTGACCCCCGTCAAGACCTCCTAAGGCCCCACACATGGCCGCCAGAATGACACCCCCCAAGGTCACCCAAGCACCCCCAGAACGGGGCGGCAGCCCCCTTGCTCCAGACCTCCCAACGAATCCACTCCTAGGGAACCCTAGGATGCTCCAAACTCAGATCCTCCCCCACTCAACCACAACATCCTTCAGGACAAAATCAATGACCCCTCATCATCGTTATGTGATGGAACTGATCAAAGGAGCCCAGAGAGATTGATTTGATGTGGAGGCAGAGGCTGTCTCAAGTGTAATATGGTCTAACAAAAGATTTCTATACTGGTTAATGCAAAGATTATTTTTATTTTTCCAGTTTATGAGGATAGCTTTCTTAGTGATACATATGGCAGTCAGAGCCACGTGAACCGAGTTATTTTCTATGCGGACGTCGTCCAGGTTTCCCAGCAAGCACAGTGAGGGGGAAATTGGGATATCACATTTCAGATACTTTGACAGGTCTTCACATACTCTGCACCAGAATCCCTGAACCGGTGGGCAAGACCACAGTGCATGGATATAATTATCCGGAGTGTTGTCCGTGCAGTGTGTACAGGTGTCAGACGGCACAAACCCCATTCTGAACATCTGATGATCTGTATAATGTACTCTGTGCAGAATTTTGTATTGAATTAATTGTAAATTGGGGTTCTTGGTCATTTTAAAGATTTTTAAACAAGTCTGGGACCAGAAGTTCAGGTCAAAGCTGACTGACAGATCTACCTCCCATTTTGCTATAGGAACTGCTATTGAATCATCTATTCTGGACAGTGTCTTATATATTTTAGACAGTAGTTTCGGGTGGGTGAAATTAAAGAAGTCCAATATCCTTGATGGTGTTTGTAATTCTATTTTATTCAGCTTAAATTTATGTTTAACTACAGATTTTATTTGTTGATATTCTAAAAATCTATTCTTGTCAATCCCATATTGGGAGACTATTGTGTTAAATGGGATAAAATCTATTCCTTCAAAGATATGTTCAAGGTATAAGATTCCCTTACCCTTCCAATCTGAAAAGTTCATCATATTGTTGTTTTGTAAAATGTCAGGGTTGGTCCAGATGGGTGTGCGCCTACATGGGATTAGTGAAGACTCTGTCATTTTTAGATATTCCCACATGCTGCCAGAGAGGTGCTGATACTAATACTTTTAAAGCCCTCGTGTCTTTTAATGTTTGAGCTGATAAATGGTAGGTCCGAAAGCTCTATATTATTGCAAAGTGTCTGTTCTACATCTAACCAGGACTCGTCTAGTGGGTTAGGCTTCAACCATCTTGATATGTATTGGAGCCTGTTGGCTAAGAAATAATGATAAAAGTTGGGTAGATCCTGCCCTCCTCTATCTTTGGTCTACTGTAGTGTTTTTAAGCTAATTCGCGGGGGTTTATCCTTCCAGAGGAATTTAGTGATGGAGGAGTCCAGAGATCTAAACCAATCAGATGGAAGCTTGTTTGGAATCATTGAGAATAAATAATTGATTCTTGGTAAAACCATCATTTTAACTGTGGCAACCCTCCCCATGAGTGATATCAGTAGAGATTTCCACCTGGCAAGGTCGTCTTCCACTTTCTTTAAAAGTGGGATATAATTTAATTTAGTTAAATCTGCCAGCCTGGGAGAGACATTAATGCCTAGGTATGTAATATTACTTGATTCTAATGGTGTATTGAGGGAATTGACAAAAGAGAAATTAATTGGAAGAACTGTAGATTTTAACCAGTTTATTGAATAATCTGAAACTTTTGAAAGAGTTTATTAGTTCAATTGCTTGGGAGAGAGAGGATTGTGAATGCTGGAGAAAAAGTAACACATCATCTGCGTAAAGACTGATTTTATGTTCTATGTTCTTACACTTTATACCTTCAATAACCTGATTGCTGCTGCTAGTGGTTCAATAAAGATAGCAGACAGTGAGGGGGAGAGTGGGCATCCCTGCCTGGTCCCCCTCTGAAGACAGAAGCTGGCTGATGTTTGGTCGTTTGTCCTGACACATGCTGTTGGTGAGCTGTATAATGTTTTTAGCCAGTTTATGAAGGAGTTTCCAAAACCCAATTTCTGTAAGGTTGTAAATAGGAACTTCCAGTTGACTCTGTCAAAAGCCTTTTCTGCATCAAGAGGTAATATACTAGTTTCAATGTTTCTACTGTGAGAAAAGTCTATCAAATTAAATAATCTACGTGAATTTGTGGACGAATGCCTCCCCTTTATGAAACCAGTTTGGTCAGGATGTATTATGAAAGGGGTTACCTTCTCTAATCTTTTTGCAAGGGCTTTACTAATTATTTTGAGATCAACATTAATAAGGGATATGGGACGATAGCTGGTAGGAGACACTGGGTCTTTGCCTGGTTTTAACAGGAGACTAATGTTGGCTGAATTCATATTTGGCTGTAGCCTGCCATTTTCTTCAGTTTCTCTCATCATTCTGAAGAATGTTGGAGCCAGAATGATCCAGAATTCTTTATAGAAAAACCCCTCTGGACCTGGGGCCTTCTTATTGGGCATTGATTTAAGGGCTTCCTGGAGCTCAGCTGATGTTAGTGGTGAGTCCAGGGCCAACACTTGGCTATCTGATAATTTAGGAAGTATTATTCTGTCAAGGAACTGATTGATCTCATTATCTGATGGGTTTATCTGTGGTGAGTACAACGTTTTTTAAAAGTCTCTGAAAGTGTTTATTCTTTCAGGATCATATACTATATTCCTAGTTGAGTCTTTAACAGCAGATATAGTCGTTTTTTCTTTATTTTTAACTGGTTAGCTAAAAATTTGCCTGATTTATAACCATGTTCAAAGTTTTCTATTTGTAGTCTTTGTGCTAAAAATGTGATTTTTTTTGTCAATAATTTCATTAAGTTCTAGTTTAGCTTTACGTATTCTGTTCTGTATTTCTTCTTTTGATGAGGCCCCTAAAGACTTAATGATTTATTCTAATTCCTGAATACGTTTGTTTTCTGTTTTTTTCCTATGTGATGAGAAAGAGATTATGTTACCTCTCATCACTGCCTTCACTGCCTTCCCTGCCTCCCAGAGAACAGATGCTGATGTTCCAGGAATTAAATATTCAATAAACGTAAACAAACTGTACCGATTTTGGTTCTGAAGACATTCAGCATCCTCCTCCACAATAGTTTTGCCACTGGTGTCCAGATTGGCTCACAACTCTTCTGAGTTAAACAGCCTCAAACGTGCACCTCCGGTTACCCAGCTTGCTGTGGTAGAAGTCAAACTCCGGTTGAACTCCTCCGGCTCTCCGATAATCCGTTCTCCTCGTCGTATTCCAGAGAAAAACAATCTGACCCACTAGCAGAGGTTTCAGAAGCTACATCTGACTGATAAATCATTGTTGTCTGCTATAATGCTAACGCAGAAATATCGAGCTGCAGCATTGTTTTACACTAGCTTTCTCAGCGGTTCCTTGTGAAAAGTCATCGCTGGCTTTAAGCTCAGACCGGAAGCCATCCTCTGTTTTTTCCCACGCCGTTTAGCTGTGAAAATCCCAAAAAGAAATTCACTTGAGGTTTTAATACATTTTTACACGTGATTAAAAGGAAATTTGCCTCTGACCAATATCTTTAAAGATTTTTCTCAGCGGATGGCAGCCGAAGAATTTGAGCAGATGTCGGAACGGTGTCGGGCCAAGCTGAAGAAATGAAAAGCCCAATATAGAAAAAGTTAAGAACAGAAACAGCCAGAGTGGAAGTGGGAGAAATGGATGGAGTTGGTACAGCGCACTGGATGCTAACACAGACCTGCAAACCGAGGCAGCGAGGCAGGCCTGGAATCAGCCACTGTGAGTCACATGTGAAGCCTGTTAATAACAAGGTTTTAATAGTTTTGCTTTTTTTATTAGTTTTTATTTTTATTTAGTTTTTACGTCAAACGTTTAATGCTATTTAGTTTAGTTTTAGTTTAGTTTTTATTTTTTGAAAATGCTTAGTTTCAGTTTAGTTTTTATCAGTTTCAGTTATAGTTTTTTTTTTTGTAATATTAGTTACATATCAGGGACAAGAATGAATAAAAGAATAGAAATTGTTGTGTGTAACAAAATCCCAGAAAATCATCATAGTTTTTCAAAAATGTATTTAGTTAGAATAGGTGAGCTACCCTGCATTACAGGCAAGTATCAAAGATATGGCTGAGTAACAAAAAATACTCTGAAATTCTAACTTCTGAGTAGAAATAATGAACTGGAACACCCCCCTAAGTCAGAGAATGGTTTTTTATTTTATTTTATTTTTATTCTAGTTTTCGTTATTTTGTTAGTTTTCGTTAACGATAATAACCCTGGTTGGTAAGCTTTTCTTTTTTGTCTTTAGCTCTGCAGACCATGGGCATTTTAGCCCATTTTTGGGGGTGCTGAAGCACCCCAAAATAAAATCCCAACACCCCTAAACTTTGATAATTTAAAACGTTTATTTTTACTACGTGATTTTTATAGACACTTGTAAAATATAAAAAACATACAGTGCTTGGTTGAAACGTTATATTTTATAGGGATGAGCTGGATACTCGTTTCAGACGAGTATCCGGTACGGATAATGCATTTTTGACGAGTACGAGCATTAAATGAGTAAAATTCATGATTATCTGTGTTCAGATGGAAGGAGAATCCTCATTGGGTAACTGACTGTCTTTACGCTCTTGTGATTGGCCAGTCACACAGAGCGCCCGCCCCTCCCTACAAATTCAATTCAAATATACACAAGGCATCCAGTGTCTCTCCCTCTTGATAAGCAGCTGGATGCTTTTGACATTAATCTGGCTTTAATTCCTGTATTGGCACGCAATATTGATACCATCATGGAGGAAGTTACTGCGCGGTATGAAGGAAATTAAACCCCATTATTTGGCTGTTTGGATTGAGACCAGCGTAGACTGAAGGTAGAGAGGAAAACTTATCTCTAGCCTGTCCCAAAAAATCATCCTTATCTGAATCTGGTGCCCAAATAGCCTTGAAGGCTGAAAAATCCAAAACTCCCACAGAATTAATGCTGACATACGCTTTGAAACCCTCCCTCCTCCAATCCTGGTTGGAACTGTCAGTCAGCTCGCGGGTTATGTGGGTGACACCATGGAACCTTCAAGGACTCAATGCACTCTCCATTCCTCGAATCTCCTCCACACCTGAGCAGTGGGGATTGAACACAGTGCACACACTGGATGCTGCATGCTGTCTCGGCTGTGAGGGGGATCCGTAACACCTCACCAGGGAGGTGTCCAGGAGGCATCCTAACCAGATGCCCGAGCCACCTCAACTGGCTCCTCTCAATGTGGAGGAGCAGCGGATCTACTCTGAGCCCCTCCCGGATGACTGAGCTTCACACCCTACCTTTGTTACATTTGTTCTGTGTTCCTTATCTGATTCCATTTTTTTGGTTGGGGGACACATCCACTTCACTTCCATCTCCGTTTATCTGCAAATAAACGGAGACGGAAGTGATGGCACCAAAATTGGCAAAATCTATGACGAAGGCTACAGTGAGAGCCGAAACATGTAAACGAAAAGGTAAAAACAAGCTCTATTCACTCTGTGTATTAGTGAAAAACCAAAATAAAAGGTGGGGTATTCTGACCTGTAGTTTGGTGCATAAGCACAAACCACATTCAGGACCTGTCCCCCCACACATAGGCGGAGGGAGGCTACCCTCTCATTAACCGGGGTAAACCCCAACATACAGGCACCAAGACCGGGGGCAACTAGTATGCCCACCCCTGCTTGGCACCTCTCAGTGGGGGCAACTCCAGAGTGGTAGAGCGTCCAACCCCTCTTGAGGAAACTGGTTCCACAGCCATGCATTGAAGTGAGTCCAACTATATCTAGTCGGAACCTCTCAACCTCACATACCAACTCAGGCTCTTTCCCCACCAGAGAGGTGACATTCCAAGTACTGAGAACTAGCTTCTGTAGTCGAGGATCAGACCACCAAGGTCCCTGCCTTCAGCTACCACCCATCACACAATGCACCTGACCCTTTGGCCCCTCCCCTTGAGTGGTGAGACCATGGGAAGGGGGACCCACGTCTCCTCTTTAAGCTGTGCCCGGCCGGGCTCCATGGGTAAAAACCTGGCCACCAAGCCCTCACCAACATGCCCCAATTCCAGGCCTGGCTCCAGAGAGGGGCCTCAGTGACCTGCGTCTGGGCGAGGGAACACTGTTTCCATATATGTTGCTCATCATAAGGGGTCTGTGGGCTGTGCTTTGTCTCATCCCTCACCTAGGTGTTTATCAATAATGAATTCACCAAACTGTCATGCATAGCAGAGGACTAAAGGGTTTTGTTTCTGTAGCATCATGGCCTTCATGGGTTTTCATCTAAATGAACTAAGTTACACTCTTCATTTACAGGTCATGTCAATGCGGTCGAGACACTCTGATATCGTGTCCAGAGACAAGTAATCTTTAGTTTGGTCCTAAATGTTTCTAACTTATCCAGCAGCATATCATCAAGACATCACGACTCAAGGATGATGACGACTCAAGGATTCTGACGCAAGACCTTTTCTATCTCTTTCGTGAATAAAGTTCATCTTTCCCTGCCTCATGAAAGACTTTATAAGTACAACATAAATGTATAATCATACTTGTTGAATGACAATATGTGAAATCTAATGTCATATAATAATAATGAATGATGGAGTTAAAATGAATATTTGTTCCTGTAAGGATGTATTTCATATCTTTAATTACACCAAATTAATATTTGTTGAAGTTAATGTTAATCTGTCAGTAGATATACATTCACAAGTAATAGTATTATGTTTGAACATTTAGTATTTGCACTCACATTAAGGTTTAATAAGATTTACACCACATTAAGGATAGGTCTCTTTAAGTGTTGGAGAACCAACATGGTGTCTGAGGCATCTTGGTAAACGCCACTCTAAATGTGTCCAAACATCAAAGTGATAAAAAAACCCTGTGCTGGCCCAGAACGGCAGTTCAAGCTCAGTTCAAAACACGGTTCAAAACGGAGTTCCAACACAGCTCCTGCAAGTGTCACTCCCTCCAAGGAGTAAATCTAAAGAATTCTAGCTAAGCTCTCTGGTTCGGCCAGCCGGGGAAAGTCAAGCTCATACAAGGAACCATCCTCTCTCTTTTTGACCCTGAGGTCAACTATTTTTGTAAACTGCCTCTAAAGCTAGATTTATACTTCTCCGTCAGCTCCTCGGGCTAGAGACGCATTCGCGTTGACGGAGACATTTTATGTTTCTACTTCTCTGTTGGCTGGGGGACGTTGCAAAGCAACCCCCCGCCTGGACAGCAGAGGGCGTAGCACATTTCTATGGTATCCTGCCACCATTACAGTCATGTATCCGGTCTACGATAGTGTATTTACTACTGTGTTTACATTGTTTTAATGTATTTTAGAGAGTTTTTAACACGGACAAATTTGTCCCTCATTCTCCTCCACCTCTTCATGCGGTTGGCACCTCTAAATCCACGTTTCTCGTCATTTCCGTAAACGAATAAAACACTCGCTGTGTATCTTTGTGCTCCTTCAGTCACGAGTGAATAAACTTTCATATTTTCGAACTTTGTCAGCGTGGCGTTCTTCAATCTGCTCCGTGTCTGCCGCTAAATATCTTCAGCTCTATTTATTTTTTGAGTCGGCAGTGGCGGTGCTGCTGGTGACGTATTTCAAGGAAGCGGCGTTCTGACCAATCACAGGCTTGCGCTCTCCGTGGCTCTCGACGGACAGTTATTTTTGGGGGCATGTCTCCGTCACCCCCCGCGAGCCCGTCCGAGAGCCCTTACGTCGACGCAAAATGGCGCTGCGTGTCTCCGTACTGACGCAGACGGACAAGTATAAATTAGGCTTAAGGTAACCAACTCCACCAGACGCCTGCAGCCACCGAAAGTAACTCAGACCAGCGGTTCGTATCGGGGCCTCGCTCCTGCTCCAATACCTCAGAGGTCAACGTCACCGACAGCCTGTCCGTACCGAGCTCTTGCTGACCCCTGGATCACCAGGACCTTCCACACAAGGTGTAGTAGCCTCTGCACGCTGGTGTCATATGGTCTTTATTAATTTGATAACTTATGAAACCATCCAGACTGATTTAACCCAGACATCATAGGATTCTCAGATTCTTAATAGGATTCTGCTACATAACATCTAGTACATTACATCACTTCATTAATGTCTCAGTATCTTGCTTTAACCATCATTCATCATAATTTGTCATGTGTCATCATTGATTAAGAAATATAGTATTCAATTTATTATTATAACTATTTTCTTGACTCTGAATTATTCTGAAGTGTGCGGATCATTTATGGTAAAGGAACCTAGAGTAATGTTAAATTAACATTCAAAGATCAATAAGATTAATAATTCATATTTGTATGGAATATTACATCTCATTTGATCCTTTTATAAATATGTGGCTATAGCCCTAATGCTACATTTCACTTCCTCTGCAGAAGAGTAAAGACATTGTGACAAAACATTTTGGACCTTCATGTTTCCTCTGAAGCTTTAGCATTGTTACATACTCACAGTCTTCATGGTGCAGTGCTTTTCCAAGATGGCAATAATCACTCCTGCTGCGATGAACTGAGGACACAAAACCGAGAAGACAAGAAAGCAAAAGATATGATTTTCATCTGCTAAACTAACCTGAACATTTCTCATAAACCTTAGTTCAACAGATGTTGTTGGTTTATTTGGTATTTTGCTAACTGACTGTAACGTCATAGAGGAGAGATGATGTCACACAAGCCAAGTGGAGGTGGTTGGGGGTGATGGTGTTGGTGGTTCCTGTTGCAGCTGTGGGGGGAGTGGAGTCGAATCAATTAAAAAACAGGTTAAGCTCATTGGCCCGGTTCTGGTCCCCTTCAACAGACTCAATGGCACCACTCCTCCCACTGTGACCTGTGATGTTCCTGTGGCCTCTCCATGCGCCACGAGCATTAGCCCCAGCTGATTCTCCAGCTTCTTTCTGTAGCTGTTTTTAGCCCATCTGATTTTATGTTTGAGCTCTGCACTCGTCTCTGCTCCTCTTTGTTTCCAGCCATAAAAGCTTTTTTCTTATCGTTCAGCAGGGATGTCAGCTCCGGGGTCAACCAAGGTTTATTATTCAAGAAACACCTCACTCTGTGCTTTGGGACGGTATTTTCTACACAGAAGATTAAAAGAACTTTAAAGCAACTGTTCCATCTTTACTGCCTTCGGAATCCCAGCAGAGTGCAACTATTTCATTTCTAGCCCTTCACAAATTGATGGTCTAGTTCAAAGTGTTACTTCATCTTTACGTGTGGCATTAGACAATGTTGCCCCTTTAAAAAAGAAGGTAATTAAGCACAGGAAGTTGGCTCCCTGGTTTAATTCTGAACTGCGTACTTTACAGAACTCTAGAAAGCAGCAACGACTTTATGGGATTGTTCACTAATAAAATAGATTCTATTAGAAACAAAATCATCAGCATCCTCCCGAACATGATTTCTTCTTCCTCAGTAAGTGAGGCAGCATCAGAGGTAACTGTGTTTGAACTGTTTTGATTCAGTTGCGCTTTCAGAGTTATCAAAAATATTAGCTTCATCTAAACCTTCAACTTGTATTTTAGACCCAATCCAACCAATTTATTTAAAGAAGCATTTCCTTTGGTTACTGCCCCCATTTTAGATATAATCAACGTGTCCTTAGTAAATGGATACGTACCGCAGGATTTTAAGGTTGCTGTAATTAAACCTCAACTTAAGTAAAACTTAAATTTTAAGAAACCTTCTCTGGATCCAGATGACCTAATGAATTATAAACCAATATCTAATCTCCCATTTTAATCTAAAGTCCTTGAGAAAATAGTGGCCAATCAAGTATGTGAGCATCTAAACACTAATGATCTGTTTGAGGAATTTCAGTCAGGTTTTAGAGAGCATCACAGTACTGAAACCGCATTAGTGAAAGTTACAAATGATGATGATCATGGCCTCAGATAAGAATCTTGTGTCTGTTCTGGTCTTGTTGGATCTCAGTGCTGCTTTTGACAGTCCATCACAATATTCTCTTAGAAAGGCTTGAACATGTTGTAGGGATCAAAAGAACAGTCTGACAGATTTCAGTTTGTTCATGTACATGAGGAATCTTCATACTCTAGGGTTACTTGTGGAGTACAACAGGGTTCAGTGCTTGGACCAATTCTTTTAACTATATATATATATATATATATATATATATATATATATATATATATATATATATATATATATATATATATATATACAACCCACACAAGTGGCTCAGGTAGTGCAGCTCATCCAGAATGGCACATCAATGCGAGCTGTGGCAAGAAGGTTTGCTGTGTCTGTCAGCGTAGTGTCCAGCGCATGGAGGCGCTACCCGGAGACAGGCCTGTACATCAGGAGACGCAGAGGAGGCCGTAGGAGGGCAACAACCCAGCAGTAGGACCATTACCTCTGCCGTTGTGCAAGGAGAAACAGGAGGAGCACTGCCGGAGCCCTGCAAAATGACCTCCAGCGGGCCACAAATGTGCATGTGTCTGCTCAAACGGTCAGAAACAGACTCCATGAGGGTGGTATGAGGGCCCGACACCCACAGGTGGGGGTTGTGCTTACAGCCCAACACCGTGCAGGATGTTTGGCATTTGCCAGAGAACACCAAGATTGGCAAATTCACCACTGTTGCCCTGTGCTCTTCACAGATGAAAGCAGGTTCACACTGAGCACATGACAGACGTGACAGAATCTGGAGACACCGTGGAGAACTTCTGCTGCCTGCAACATCCTCCAGCATGACCAGTTTGGCAGTGGGTCAGTAATGGTGTGGGGTGGCATTTCTTTGGGGGGCCGCACAGCCCTCTATGTGCTCACCAGAGGTTGCCTGACTGCCATTAGGTACCGAGATGAGATCCTCAGACCCCTTGTGAGATCATATGCTGGTGCTGTTGGCCCTCATGTGGCTAGAGTGTGTCAGCAGTACAGACTGTGCAGGAGTTGGTGGATGCTTTAGTTCAGGTCTGGGAGGAGATCCCTCAGGAGACCATCCACCACCTCATCAGGAGCACGCCCAGGCGTTGTAGGGGGGTCATACAGACACGTGGAGGCCACACACACTACTGAGCCTCTTTCTGACTTGTTTTAAGGACATTACATCAAAGTTGGATCAGCCTGTAGTGTGTTTTTCTACTTTAGTTTTGAGTGTGACTCCAAATCCAGACCTCCATGGGTTGATAAATCTGATTTCCATTGATAATTGTTGTGTGATTTTGTTCTCAGCACATTCAACTATGTAAAGGACAAAGTATTTACTAAGAATATTTCATTCATTCAGATCTAGGATGTCTTATTTTTGTGTTCCCTTTATTTTTTTGAGCAGTGTATATGCTTCCAATTGGTGAAATCATTAGGCAGCATGGGATAATCGTCCACTCTTATGCTGATGGTACTCAGTTATCTTTATTCACAAACCCTGATGAACCTAATCAGTTAGGTAGACTACAGGCTTGTCTTGAAGACATAAAAATCTGGATGACTCTAACTTTCTGCTGTTAAATCCAGACAAGACTGAAGTTATCATCTTTGGACCACGACTTTGGACTGAAAAGGAAACTACTTAGTCAGTCACCTGATCTGAACGGCATTAAATTAGCCTCCGAGAACAAAGTAAAGAACCTCTGTGTTATCTTTGACCAGGACATGTCATTCTAATGGGTTCTGATGAGAGTTAAAAAGAGAGACCACATCTCTCCTGTTTTAGCTTCCCTACATTGGCTGCCTGTTAAATTCAGAATAGATTTTAAGATCCTCCTTCTCACATATAAAGCTATTAATAATCATGCTCCATCATACATCAGTGATCTGAATATTCCATATATGTTCCTAACAGAGCACTTCGCGCTCAGACTGCAGGTTTACTGGTGGTTCCCACCAAGCCAGTAGCATTCCCAAACAGTTCTGAGCTCGGCTGACTTCCCTGTTCTGATCAGAACCTGCTAGCTGGGACGGATGGTCGGGTTCTGTGTGTGAATGGCTAAATCATTGAGGAGGATGAAGCAGCAGAAGCGAATTGGATTGAATTGGTTCTCAATGCTGACAAGACTAAACTAATGTTGTTTTCAAACTCTAAAAAAAACCTCAAAGTGTGCCCCCAGTGACCACTCTGGAGGGAAATATCATAGAGGTGGTCCACACATACAAATACCTTGGTGTCTGGCTCGACGACTCCCTCTCCTTCAAGCCCCATATAGATAATCTTGTGAAGAAACTCAAACTCAGACTGGGTTTCTTTTTTTGAAATAAACTGTGTTTTTCTTTTGAGGCAAAAAAAACGACTAGTTACTGCAACATTTCTGTCTATTCTGGATTATGGAGACCTTTTGTATATGAATGCCTCAGCACAGTGTCTTGGTAAGATTGATGTGGTTTATCATGCCTCGCTGAGGTTTATTACTAACTGTAGACCACTGACCCATCATTGTGAATTGTATTCTCGAGTGGGATGGCCTTCTTTGTCCACCAGAATGTTGGCACATTGGTACACTTTCATTTACAAGGCCATGCTTGGATTACTACCCAATTACATCTGTAACTTAATCTCACGGAGAAGTGTAACTTCTCACAGTCTGCGTGCAAACGATCAGTTGTTACTCTGTGTTCCGTTTGCTCGCACTGAACTGGGTAAAAGGGCTTTTGTTCACTCTGCTCCTTCTGCATGGAACAGGCTGCAGGAAAACTGGAGACTAACCGAGCTGATCTCCTTGAATACATTTAAAACCAGACTGAGAGCCCTTGAGACAGATTCCCTGTGTTGTAACTGCCTTCTGTAATTCTGTACATAACATGTCTGTGTAACTGAAAAAATTTTGTAACTGTAACTTTTGCTGCCTCTTGGCCAGGACTCCCTTGCAAATGAGGGTTTTAATCTCAATGGGACTTTCCTGGTTAAATAAAGAATTAATAAATAAAAATAAATAATAAGAAGCCACCAGGGGTGCCATTTTGAGAGAGAAAAAACAGAACAAGAGAAAGGTGCAAAGAGAGGTATTTACTGTTGGTTAGATTTGTTTGTTTTTTTTTCACATTCTTCGATTAGCATACCGTAAATCCTCTAATAAAGGCCCGGGCCTTTATTTACTCAAGCGCATCCTGGTTCAGGCCTTTATTGGAAGGAGGCCAGAATTAGAGGCAGGCCTATATTTCAATTTGAGCAAAATAAACTACCAGTAGAATGAATAAAAACAAGATTTTGTGTCTATTTGAGCGGTGACTGAAGTCTCACGTGCAAATCAAAAGTGATGATTGCTGGGTTGCACTCACGTGACCCTGCCGCCGCGCTGAACTCAAACAGTGGACAGGAAGTGTTTTGCTCTACTATAAAACACAGTGTGACGGATGAAAGTGAGTGTTCTAAATGAGCTGGCACAGACACCATATCTTCCTTTAGGTTATGACTCATTTCATTTTAAAAGTCGGACTCATAACTAACGTTTTATGCCTTTTTAAATCCACATTTCTGGTACATTTGTTTGATTTTATATTTTTATTAAGGTACCGGTATTAATGCCACGTTACAACACTGAGCTAACTGCTAAAAACATTAGCACTCTGAAAGCTATTTGCAGTGAGGACACGTGAAAACAGTATCAAACGGTTTACCTGCTGTTTTTGTAGCTGCGTTTCTAAATAACTGTGAGGTATATACAATTGGGCCTGTGTTCATATATCCTGCCAGTAGGTGGCAGTGTGACTCTTTGGAATATGTGTTGCTTGGATGTGCCTGATCTCCGCCTGAGTAAAAACGAAAGTAAAGAACTGTTCCCTGAAGTAGTTGCCTGCTAGTCTGTTTTTGCTCACCTTCGACACAACAAACGTCATAAAAACCTTTAGTAAGCCCTTACCTGTGATGAAGTGATCACTGCAAACTAGCATTTTCATCATCTTGCAGCCGGAGATTATGATCCACTAGTCCGCTGTTACCGTAAAACGTGGAACGCGTGCGCCTCAAAAATCGAGTGAGGGCTCATTTTACCGTAGATCTCCGGACAAAAACCACATGTTTCTAATAGTAGCCCCGGCCACTATTAGAGACCGGCCTTTATTTACCCCCGCTGACAGCGAGACCGGCTAATATAGGAGACCCGGCCGGTAATGGAGTACAGGCCATTATTAGAGGATTTACGGTTATGTCCAAGATAAATGGAAGTCCGTGACAGTGCAGATACTGCCCCCACACCCCCTTTATACCAACATCGCGTAATCTTTTATAAAAAGGACACGATTGCACCACATTACCGCCACGGTCTGACCACTTATAAACAACCTTATGCTCCCAGATGCTGCCTCAGCACTGCGGCAAATTGGCGGCATTGTTTTATAAAAGAGGCTTTATTGTGTGTTAGGAAATTAAACAGTTAGTAATCCAAATCAGATGTGAAAAGTCCATTTACAGTTCCTGTTAAAAGTTTGATTATATCTAGCTTTATTTTTTGAAAATAAATATTGGTAAGGAGGGGTTTTAGCAACTATAATAGCTTTGTACATGCTTGGCATCCAGGTTATTTCCCCTGATTTTCCCTGTTTATCAGTGAAATACAGTTTTACATCAAACCACAGTGCAAACTACAGGTCAAACTTAAAAAATGAGAGTCTGGAGCAAAAGTTCATTTATGTCACTAATTCAACTTAAAAGGGGAAACTAACATTTGAGATAGTCTAATTCCATGCAAAGCCAGATATTTCAGCCTTTATTTGTTATAATTGTGATGATTATGGCTACAGCTGATGAAAACCCCACATTCAAAATCTCAATTAGAATATTACATGAAATCAATAAAACAAGGATTTTAAATAGAGAAATGTCAGAACTCTGAAAAAATATAATCATGCATCTGTAATGGAGACCCCTTTTGCTGTTAATGAAATGAATTAACTTTTGCACCATATTGTAATTTTCTGAGCTTCACCTGTACTAAACTCAGTGCAGATAAGGATATCACCATGTGGACTCACTAGATGTGCAAAAGTTGAACATATGATAGTGATGAGCAGTCACACGCTTATATAATAGTGTACCAAAAAGTTATGTTTATGTTTATAGAGAGGTGTGCACACAGAGCTGTGAGCTTACAGGGCGATGGTGGCAGAGGAGTTACGTGGCCGCCTTGCAATCAGAAGGTCACAGGTTCACGACCCACTTAGTCTGTTGCTGTCATTGTGTCCTTGGGCAAGACACTTAACCCGCCTTGACTGCTGGTGGTGGTCGGAGGGACCGGTGGCGCCAGTGCACGGCAGGGCAGCTGTAGCCACAATGTAGCTCATCCCCACCAGCGTGTGAATGGGTGGATGACTGATTGCATTGTGAAGCACCTTGGGGGGTTGTAGAACCCTAAGAAGGTGCTATACAAATACAGGCCATTTACCATTTACAGGAATTTATGATTTACATGAAGTGAAAAATGTAAAATTTAAATGTTTAGCAACCTAATAATTAAATTGTTTAAATACAATTGAATTGAACAATGCTGATGAAGTGCTTGTTTGTTACATCATTTAGACCAGTGGTTCTCAATTAGTGGGGCACGCCCCCCTTGGGGGGGGCGGAGGAGGAGCAGGGGGGGCGCGGGGCACCGCACCTGACCCCCCAACCCCTCCCCCCACCCCGCTCGGAGCTTCCCCAACGGAGAGTAAACAGATTCCACAATACATGCACGAACTGATTTGTGAACACAGAAAAAAGTCCAAACATGGATTTTATTTAATGGAGCAGTGCAAATGTTCCATGGAAGAGAAATTTATATTTTTCTTACTTTTTGTTTCATTTATATTGTTTGTTTGGTAGAGACGTATGAACAGCCCTATTGAACAAGATGCCTCATCTTTGTTTCCCTGAGCTGCCCTGCACCACTGTTTGATTTTACTTAAATAAAATATTTTTTTTCTGAACAGAACTTCCTTTCTTTCTTATATGAGAAATGGAAAGAATCATGGCAGCATGATCTATTTTCACTTATTTTTAAAATAATAATAAATATTCAATAAAACCGTTAAATATCCATTCTTTTTTCATTAATATTTATCCCACACAAGCTGACCAGAGTTCCCCAGTAACATATAAACAACACAATTAAACTATTTCACTTGAATTAACATTCCACCTGCTGCCGCCCGAACGCACATTGTGCTCCGCGTGAACTGGTCACCTGCCTGTGCGCAAATGTCATGTGAGGAGCGCTGAAGAGAAGCGCTGACAGAGGGATTCAGAGGTCTGTCTGGACATCCTGTCAAGTTCTGGAATTAAAAATACAAGAACTTTCTGTCTTTTATTTGTGTCTGACGCGCTCCACTGCTGCGGTCCATCACCCGTGCTTCTGCGACTTTACCTCACTGGCGCAGCAGCGAGCGCAGCGCACTCTGCTATGTTTCACAGATCTCTTTGATCTGCTTAAATCGTGAAAAATGAAGCCAGGCAGCAGTTTTTCTGGAGGATTGAGAGGAGATGCAGCAAAAATACAGACAGGACAGGAAAATGGTTGCATAAAAAAATAAAACAAAGAGCTTGAAAAGGAAAATGCAGGTAGATTTATCCCACTACACGTTTGTAACTTTATAAAGCCATAACTTATAAGCATGTGATATTTATTTATTTGATACAATTCAAATCACCTTCATACCTCAGTCCCACACCCAGGGCCATGTCTAGGCGTTTTGGGGGCCAATTCAAAGTAGCCCCACCCCACCCCCGCTCGCACATTACCCCGCGGGGGGGGGGGGGGGGGGGGGGGGGCGAAAAAAAATCTATGTACCCTAGGGGGGGCTTCACCAAAAGTAATTGAGAACCACTGATTTAGACTCACTGTAAAATATTTGTGACAACCTGCAGCTGGATCTTCTGTCCAGGAGCAGCCATGCTCCTCAGCTTCTCTGCCATGGGCGTTTTTAGCCTGTTTTGGGGGGTGCTCAAGCACCCCTAAATTGAATCCCAGCACCCCTAAAATTAGAGATTTTAAAATTTTTTAATTCATTTATTTTTACTCTTTGTGCTTATTTTCAAACACACCAGTAAATATGACAAACCATACAGTACTTTGTTGAAACGTTATATTTTACCAACAAAAGTACAGCAAACCTCCCCTGACTCAAAAATTGATTTGATCCTGCTCGCCTTTCCCAGACACGGGCTCCTCTGAGTGCTCTGTGCCTTCTTGAGTGAGAGGCACCTGGCTGCAGCAAAATGGCAGCTAGAGCTTCACCTCCAGTCACCATCGCCATGACTGAAGTGATTGTTTGACCCCGTAAGTCACGTGACATAAAGTTACGCACATGGCGTTCCATTTCTTGTTAAATAAATGTTTTCTAGGGTGACAATAATAGAAGCAAAGGGCAGCAAAATATGAAAACGTGGCTGGCATTCTAAAACCGGGCGTACACTGTACAATTTTTTGCTTATCTTGAGCCGATTTTCCTCTTGTGCGATAATCGTTGAGATGGGGCCAAGTTTAGCATCATAGACACAGTGTAAAGAGAAGTGACTAACACCTCACAACCAGCTGCCAATCAGAAATCGTGTGGCTACATGAAAATCAGAAACTTTTGAGATTCTGCTCATCCCTTGTGAGGGTTTCACACTGTTAAAGCAGCGCTCATGATGAATGACACTTTTGACGAATAATTTATAATTGTGCCCACATTCTCTCAACACCGTCGTTTTTGCATCTTTACTGTTCCCCTGCTTCATAAAGGCCCCCTCCGCCCTCCCCCTGCAGTTGCTGAATTTCACAATAAGGTTCAACATGTACAGAATTAGATTGCATACCTGCAAACTCGGAAGGTGTGAAAAGGTGACAACTAACCAACCCAACCCCCCGGAACAAGGTCCTTGCATGCTGCTGTCATGTTCTGTGTCCATGTCTCCTGTTTTCCCTCATGTGTCTTCCCCTGCTGTATCATTTAGAGTCCCTTTGGTTCCTGTCCATTTATTATATAAAAATCATAAAAAGCTTGGTGACATGCTCCAAAAAGAACAGTTTCAGTTTATTTATTTATAAAGCACCTTCCACGACCTTATCAGCAGACCAAGGTGCTAAACACAACCATAAAACACATGATAAGAACAAATATAATGTTGTGGAGCATTAAAAGAACGATAAAAACTAAAAACAATCATAAAACATGAAGAGAAAGTCGAATAAAAACAGCAAACGATCATAAAAACATGTTAAACGAGATAAAAAATCAACAACAGATCAAGGCAGTGTTGTGATCCCTATTGCTGAAACGCCATCACATAAAAATGAGTCTTCAAGTGAAGACTTACAAATCTGAAGCGATGGCACCTGCCAGTCTTCTTTGTTTTTGGTGCAAACTTTTTTCTGCAAAATAATTTTTTTAACACATAAAGGACTGAGTTACTTTGAAAATGTAAGTGTTGCTTTGACCAGCTGTGAAAATGTGCTTTGAAGAGATGTGCACATATTGTTGCATAATTAATTGTTTAAAGGCGTCATCACCTATAATACCGTGGATATCTACGTCCTATTATAGTCTTTTATGCCATTAAAATATATTTTATTGGAAAAATAAATTTAAAAAATGTGCTTTTCTGATCCTTTTTTGTAAAGGGCATATTTTCTTGCGAGATCACACACGATATTTTGGCTGTGCCGGACAGTCATTATAATAATGCAAATGAGGGGCACGTTGATTGGTGGAAGGTAGCAGGGGTGTTGACACCGTAGGCTTCGCTTCAGTATCTCGCTCCAAAATAACAAGTTATGACTGAACCCGACCTGGCTGTGACCTACGGGACCCAACCGTTTATGTACAAGCCTGACCCTCGCCTCATGCGTAATGGCGCCCTCGCTTGTTGAGTTTTTTTTTTGGCTAGCTTTCATATCAACAATCACAGGAGGGAAGTGCTGATAAATCGGAAAATGATGGGACGTGGCATTGGAGATCTGTAAACACTCTGGATGAGACAAAGCAAGCTAAAACAGCCAGGCTCAATATGCTGTTGTGAAGATCGAATACACAAACCGAGTGGACTTTTCTTCTAAAACACGGATTATAACCATGAGCATCAAAGGTAAGACATAATTAATCCGTTTCACGTTATGATATTAACTTTGTTGTGCTGGTTTGTTCGCTGCTGGCGCTGTGAATTTTGCACGTAATGAAACTTATATTGTTGGAAAGAGGAGAGTCTGGGCTTCAATTTAAATGGCGGATTCTGTGGATAGGATCATATTGCATTGCCGCTACTATGTGCTTTTCTAGATATGCGTAGTTAGTGTCTGTTTGCGTATTTTTACGTCTTTTTGATTCAGCGGCTTATTGATGTAATTGGGTGTTGAGGGAGAAAACGTGGTTTCTGTCATTTAGACGAGGTTCTTCCCGTTATGTACATGTGCAGTTTGCATATATTGGTGAATATTAAGCATGATATAGGAAGGATTTTGAAACTGGAAGTACGCGGGTACCCGGTACCGGTGTCGGGAAGTGCGGGCTGTAGCAGCGTTGCTCTTAGGGGTGGGAATCGAAAACCGGTTCTTGTTGAGAACCGATTCCCACTGTTTCAATTCCTAGGAATCGTTCGCCATTTTTGCAAACGATTCTCTTATCAACTCCAGGCGGCGCAAATGACGTCACCGCACATGTTGCGCAGCTTACGCATGCAGGAGCCGGCTTTGAATTACGGGGGAGCTGGAAGCCGTCAACCTACACACCCAGGGGAAGCTCGAAAAAAGATCCTGTTTCTACCTATATTACATTATTTATATGGACTCTCAGCGCACCGGGGATTTTTTTGAGCAGAGAGGACAGATAATGCTGATTATTGATGCGCGCCGGGCAGCTGCGCATGGCCACAGTAACATTCTCAAAGTGGTGCCACCAAAAATATAATTAACATGCGATCGTTCATGTCCGTTCATATAATCTGGTACTTTGAGGCGGAGCGCGTCACCTGTGCTCAGGTGATTTCACCTCACCTGCGCGGCCGCAGTAACTCGAGGTGAAAGAGGAGGAAGCCAGGAAACAGTTTATTCTGGTGGATTGAGGAGAAGCAGGAAGATCAGAGGCAGACAGGACAGGAAAATATTCAAATAAAAACAAGAAAACTAAACAAAGTTCTTGAAAATGAAAATGTTGGTAGATTTATTCCACTACATCTTTTTACCTTCATAAAGCAATAATTCATAAGCATGTGATATTTATATATTTGATATGCTTTTATTATTAAAGGGGACCTAGAATGTAAACCAACATTTTCTTTGTTGTTGTTGAATAAGACAGCTTGGGTGGTCAACAGCAGCATGCCAAAAAGTCAAAGCCGTGTTTGACCTACTTTTTATGTAAATTAGAAAGTTGAAAAAGGCGAGAGAAAACCTCCTGTTCTGAGAAAGTCTTCCTTAACACGTCATAAGGGGGAGCCACGCCTCCTCAAACCTGCATGTGTCTGAGGCCTTCTGGGGAAACCAACCAATCAGCATGTCCTGGCCGAGTGGGCGGGGTAAACAGCTCATTTCACTGAAGGCCTGAGTAAGGGGGTTTAGAATGGCCTGTATCAGGGCTCCTGGGACAGATGAAAGCCAAAAAAAATGTTCTTATGCTTTTTAGAGGCTCAAAGCTCTGTTTTAGATGGTTGATTAATTGCATTCTAGGACACCTTTATAATACAACACCTAGACTCTTCAAACCTGGACTAGATTATTCTACACTAATAGCAGAGTTTGTAAAACATAGTTTGTGATTTGTGAAAAGTTTTTTTCTTCCACAAATGTGGGAATGAAATTGTAATAAAAATGTAAAAACAGTGAGATTTTTCGTGACTGGCCGGGCGGCTCTCTGATGCTCAGTACCCCTAAACCTCTGATCCCTTCAAGTGTTTAAATCT
The DNA here is from genome assembly GCA_006937985.1 of Aphyosemion australe. Lineage (NCBI taxonomy): Eukaryota > Metazoa > Chordata > Actinopteri > Cyprinodontiformes > Nothobranchiidae > Aphyosemion > Aphyosemion australe. The sequence goes on along the minus strand of SSNS01000082.1, from coordinate 660,772 downwards.
CGCTTGAAGACTCATTTTTATCTGTTAGCTTTTCCCCTGTGAGCTTCATGGCACTGCCTTCTTGTTTTATTGTTTTTACTCATTGTTCCTTACCTTTTTATGTGCTCTCGTTTACTCTTCCATGTCTGTTTTATGATAATTGTTTTGTTATATTGATTTATCTGTGTTGGTGTTCAGCACTGTGGGCTTCTGCGAAGGTTGCTGAAGGTGCTGTATAAATAAAGAACAATGATGATGATCCTAGAATTGTCCCTGGTCAGGACCGCTCGGATCATAAATCAGGGACATTCAACATATTCGATTGTCTTGGTTCGATATCGAGGACAAACAAGCGTGCTGTCTGTTGAATGAGACATGTAGCTAATCAGAAAGTACACTACACACTCCGCCACCATGTGTGTTCACTTCAAAATCATGTTTGATCTCGAGATGTTCTGGGAGAATTACCAGCTGAGCTGGGAATGTTGGTGTGTGAAATTGGTTTGTGTGTAGTAGTGTGTAGTTTTTGTCATGTGCACACCACACACTGTTTATCTGTGACTTTTGATCACCATGTTTGGCATCTCTCATGCTTTGTAAGTCTTCTGTGAACCGGGCCTAAGGCTAAGTTGGTAAATGGTAAATGGCCTGTATTTGTATTAGGGATGGAGAGATTCACCGATCTGAGCCGGTGGTTCGTTCATGACGTTAGCGATGCGACTGCACCGGTAGCTTCAGTGCGCACCGGTTATAACTGACGGCTGTATCGCAATGTATCTTCCCGTACGTGCCTCTCATCGGTTAAAACCATGGTTACATCGATTACTTCGTTGTTTTCCTGCTATGTCCTCGTTTTTTGAGGCGCATTGAACGCACCGTCCTTCTCTTTTAGCGGAGGCCAGGTGGTGCGCAGCCGCAGTTAAAAAAACCATCGTGGGACAATATTAACCGACCTACGTGCTTCCTGTCTTGTCAAAATAAAACTTTCTAAAGTCCGTGTGACCGGTTTCTGCAGCAGCGTATTCTTCTGAGCATTCTTGTTGATCTGCGCAGCTAAAGCTTTGTGTGAGGTAATTTAAGATAATTCCTTATTATTGTAACATTTGTGCAGAACTAAACAACAGACAGAATGACATTTTAGTTCAGAGAAGTTCAATAAACAGCTGAGATGAACTCACATCTCAGCCTGGACTTTTCTCTTAAAGGAACAGTAACATTAGGCTACAACAGCTTTTAATATTGCCACATATGGATCATTACCATATTTAGAAGTGTTTTCAAATTTTTACTGTTTCATAATAATTCCAAATAATTGAAAAATGATGAACTCTAATAATTTTCTGATTCTGTTGGTTTATTTTTCTGTCTAAACCTAGTGTCAACCCCCTTATTTCAAGTATTGTAGCAATAATGTTATGTATAATATGTAAAATATCACTGATGATGTGCATTGTCTTTTAATGTTGCATTTATTGATTAATCAAAAACAACAGAGGATCAAATACATCCTTCACAGAGGAGAGGGAAAATAATTTTGATATTTAAAAATCAGATGTGGGCTGGAAAATCTTTTTAATGTGTTGAATCGTTTAAAATCGCATCATGAAATGTATCGAATCGAAAATCGTTTTCAAATCATTAAAGAATCGTCAGCAGGGATGAATCGTATCGAATCGTATCGCCAGAGGGTTTACTGTATCGTTAATGTATCGTATCGCCAGTAGCGTATCGAGATACGTATCGAATCGGCCTCAGTGGTGGAGATTCACATCCCTAATTTGTATAGCGCCTTCTTAGGGTTCTACAAACCCCCAAGGCGCTTCACAACACAATCAGTCATCCACCCATTCACACACACACTCACACGCTGGTGGGGATGAGCTACAACGTAGCTACAGCTGCCCTGGGGCGCACTGACAGAGGCGAGGCTGCCGAGCACTGGCGCCACCAGTCCCTCCGACCACCACCAGCAGGCAAGGCGGGTTAAGTGTCTTGCCCAAGGACACACAGCAGCATTCTCTGGCCGGAGCCAGGATCGAACCTGCAACCTTCCGATTACTGGACAACCCGCTCTACCTCCTGAGCTACTGCTGCCCAAAGTTAAATGTTCTGAGTACAGCTGAGTTTGAACAAGACACAATGAACATTGGTAAGGCAATAGCAATGTAAAGTCTGAACCATCAGGTGGGATGGAGTGTCTTTAGTGGCTCATGGATTCCTAAACTGTACATATTTATTTAACTTCATCCACTCACCGTAAGGCCAGTCCACCAGGGAACACCAAACGTCACCACGTCAGTGGCATCAGTGATGTGTAAAGGAATAGAGTAGGACATGACCATCAGCCCCAGCATCACCTGACTCACCTGAAATCCGAAAACCAAAACACACATCCCATTACAACATAACTGGGAGTGGTGGAAAACAAAATTTAGGATTGCAGTAATTATTAACATTTATTGAACCTGTTATCACTTGGTTCTTTCTTTAACACAGATCAAGAGTTGTTTTTACCTTTTTCTTGCTGACGTTTCGATTGCAAACTGAAATCTTCCTCAGAGTTAAGTCGCGGTTGGCGGCATCACTTTCTCGTCCTCTGCTGCCCGCGCCCTCCTCGCCAATGACACAGTCCCACACATTATCCAATGTGTTAACCCCATCGTCTCTGTTCATGGTTGTGTGTCCACGTCTCCTTATTTCTATCGCTTCCTTAATCCGCTGTTTGAATTTTTGTTCAGTGTTTATGATCCTTGTTTTGTCTCAGTCCCTTGTGCAGTGATCTGTTATGGCTGATTTTTTTTTAATACTATTTTCTGCTTCTTGTGTCTTCTCCTTGTTCCTTTCTCACACTTTTTTCTATGTTCTGTTGTTCGTGTGTTGAGTTGGCGTCCGGTTTCTCCTATGTATGTTTTATTGCATAGTTTGCATGGGATTTCGTATATGACTCCACACTTATGTCCTGTTGGTATCTTGTTTTTTGGGTGTACTAGTCTTTTCCTAACTGTTGTGTATGGTTTTGTTGGTGTGTTTATGTTATGCTTTTTCGTTGTTGCTATTATTTTTTTCTGTTATGCCTTAATAAATAATAATAAAAAAATTATAATAATAATAAAAAAATAGCAACAAATCAGCCGTAACAGACCACTGCACAAGGAAAAATCATATAATGGAATGGGACACAACAAGGATCATAAACACAGAACAACAAAATACAAAAGATGGATTAAGGAAGCGATAGAAATAAGGAGATGTGGACACACAACCATGAATAGAGATGATGGGGTTTACACATTGGACCACGTATGGGAGTGTGTCATCGGCAAGGGGGGGGGGGGGGGGGGGGGGGCGCAGGCAGTAGAGGGCGACACCGTCCTCTGCTGCCCGCGGATAAATGGAGAAGGAAGTGACGCCGCCAACCACGACGTAGCTCTGAGGAAGATCGCAGTTTGCGATCAAAACGTCAGCAAGATAAAGGTAAAAACAACTCCTGATCTGTGGTAAAGAAAGAACCAAGTGATAACAGTTAGAAAAAAACACAGAATGAACGCTCAAAATGTATTTATTGAACCTCTAAACAGTCAAATAGGCATCATGCTACATGAAGACAAGTTAGGACATTTTCTTTTTAGTATGTGAGAGTGCTCCTCGAGGTCCTGCTTTCACCTGCCTGGGGTATGTAGGATCACTTTGCTGCTTCACCAGCTTTTTGTTTTAGTAATAAAGTTTTGTCTTTCAATAAGTTTTGGCATAATTGGAGAGAAAGGAGGGAGAGTGATTTGTACAGGTTGCTGAGGCAGAGAGATAGAGATGGAAAGATATGCAGCAGGTTAGGGTGATTAAGGGTAAGGATGGAAAAGTACTGACAGGTAGAGTTCACATTTTCAGCTCGACCCAAACAGACTAAAAGATCCTGATTACCATCCATTTTCATTCTCTTACACTTATCCGGAGTCGGGTTGTGGGGGCAGCAGCCTAAGGAGGGAGACACAGACTTCCCTCTCCCCAGCCACTTGGGCCAGCTCTTCCGGGGGGATCACAAGGCGTTCCCTGGCCAGCCGAGAGACATAGTCCCTCCAGCGTGTCCTGGGTCTTCCTTTGGTTCTCCTCCCGGTTGGACGTGCCCGGAAAACCTCACCAGGGAGGCGTCCAGAAGGCATCCTGCCCGACTCTAAATAAACAATGCTTTATAATTATTAAAAATAGTTATCTTAAAGAGAATGACCTCTGTGGCGCATTACTAAAACTACCCAAAAGAGCACTTGAACCGAGAGCTACGGCTACAAAATTGACAGGACTTGCTCGGGGGAATGCTGGCATGCGCAATCGGTGTTTGGTGAAAATCGGTTGAGAAATGCCACTTTGGCGAGCACCTGGCAAAAAAGGCATGAAAAGTGCCCACGCGGCCCAAACGAACCCTTGGGAAGTTCCAACCAGCATGAATTCGAAGTTTGTCGATCGGGCATGTGCCAGGATGCGGTGAACAAATTTTGGTATGCCTACGACAAACAGAGGCCGAACCGTGGCCAAAAAGGGGGTCAAATCTAGTTCAGGCTTCATGTAGGGCCTTTTGCCCTAAAATCTCCAGGGCGCCATTTAAAAACTATACAACCTGTTGACTTCATTCCAGATTTTTAACTCATTCAGAGGCCGATCTGTCCCCGGAACAATACTAAAATCCGCCTTCAGCACACTTTATTCTGGGTGCCATTTAAAAACTAGATATCCAATTGACTCCATTCGTTTTTACTTATCCTCACTCTTATTTGGAGTACACAGCCTGAGATATGGGCCCAAACATCTGGATTTTGAAATCACCATTTAATGCAAAGTTCTTCAAATGACCTTTGGTGATTTTTGACCCCATTACCAAGGTCCAATCTGCACGTCATTAGTATGTACTTTCAGTAATTTTTTGAGACCTGTAGCTCATTCAGAAGCCGATCTGACCCCTGAAAAATACCCATATATGTGGATTTTTAAGCAGCCATTTTGAGGGGGTGACCTTTGACCTTTCTGAATGGCCTAGCAGTCTAGTAACTGTGTAGGTGTGACCTGAGGGTCACATGAAGTTACAGTAAAAATTTGAAGTCTCTAGGTTAAGCAGAAGCCAGCTCACTGGGCGAACTTAAACCTTTGGGTCAAAATGGGACACTTTTTCCATTTTGGGCTACTTGGGGGGTCGGGGGGTGGGGTCGAGGTCACTTGGTCAATTAATTTGACGACACCCCCACTTAGTGGCCAAACGCGTGCGGCGCAGCTTAAAACCCCAAAATGAAAAAAGTGTCCCTTTCTGAATTCCATTCAAAATTCATTCCGTAGGACTTACTTTTGACACAATGTATGCCAAAAAGTCCAATTTTCAAATCTGAAAATGAAGCGATCCCTCAGGGTGGTGAGCCCATGGGAAGGGGGACCCACGTCTCCTCTTTGGGCTGTGCACGGTCGGGCTCCATGGGTAAAAGCCCGGTCACTAGGCGCTTGCTAGCGTGCCCCACCTCGAGGCCTGGCTCCAGAGGGGGGACCCCGGTGACCCACGTCCATGCGAGGGAACGCTGTTTCCATTTATTGAATTCTTCATAAGGGGTCTTTGGGCTGCACTTTGTCTGATCCCTCACCTAGGACCTGTTTGCCATGGGTGACCCTACCAGAGGCATAAAGCCTCAGACAACTTAGCTCCTAGGATCATTGGGACACTCAAACCCTTCCACCATGGTAAGGTGGCAGCCCAGGGAGGGGATCCTGATTACAGATCCTGTATTTGAGCCAGGAAAGCTAGAAAGCACAGGGGATCCACATTTTTTTTCATCCTCCATTAAAAAACAAACAAACTGGTTCAGTTGGGCTCAGGCCGAGTGTTGCATTTGATGATGTTGAGAGGAGCGGAGCTTCAAGCCCTTCTGGTCATTTCAGGTTTGGGTTGAATTTTTGAGCCCTTTGGAAACTCTCTTTGGGTCCCCAGACACAACAAATTACAAATTATATATTAAACATTCAATGAAATGTTCCCTCCATAAGGAGTGAGACCCTAAACACCAGCAGTTTGCCGTGTGTTAGGTACCTGGGCCTTCAGAGCAGGTTTACAGACTCAATTCACCTCTCTAATCTTATAATATCAAGCCACAGAAGTTCTGTTCAGACCAAAAGGACCTGGATCTCACTAACTGTGCTGTGTGAATAAACACATATTCTTTACAGATAATCATGATTTTATAGCAGCAGAATCGTTATGAAGCACACTGAGAGAGGGGGGGTGGTGAGGGAGCAAGTGAGCACTGTGTAATTCAGAGATTAGGCATCATTAGTGTTTTATCAGTTAATAAAAAAGCATGAGGAGCATTTTGTATACTGAGAGTGAATACTGTTGTAGCGTAGGTAAAGACCACCTAATGCCTGAAAGGTCACCAGACATGCAGCGTCCAGCAAAGGTTCTTCATACCAAAACAATGGCCTGTTGATTGTCTCTACAAGCTTACCAGCTGGGCGTTCGTCATAACAAGCTGGTTTCCTAGCTCTGTTTACCCGTGTCTGCAGAGCACAAGGTCTCCCAGATGGACGGCACTCTTAAATATTAACTTTAATAAAAGAATCTTATTTTTGTCTCATAAAATGATTTCTTTTACTTTACTGGTTAATTTCAATCATATTCTGTTCTATCTACAAATAATGTTTTATCTAAAGTGATTTTAATGTCATGACTGCTTTACAGTAATGAATGAACCAACATCTTCACTCTTTATTTTTATATCAGTTCGTAAATACCACAAATGAGTCTACTTGATGAATTTAATAATGGTTTATTATCAGTATATTCACATATTAATATTACAATATTAATAAATGAATGTTTAACCTATTTACTTAACAGATTAAGGAATACGTTTTTTCTAAGTGTCTAAGTAAAGGGTGACGTCTGAGGACTCTTTGATAAACGCCCATTTACACTTGTTAGATTCTGATTTGCTAAAATTTATAAACAACTAAAGTGGTGGCATTTCTCTTACAGTATGCTGCATAGTGTTGCTACCCAAGTTTGTTTTCATCTTTTATTTTGGTTTTTTAGTGATCTAAGATTACAATACTAGATTACTGCCTATGTGTATATACATGTACCCTTGTTTTTATTTCTCTTCTAATTACCCTTTGAGTGATGGTGCTGCTGTGACAAGTGAATTTCCCCACTGTGGGATCAATAAAGTCTATTCTATTCTATTTACTCTACAATTCAGTTCATGCAAAAGATTAAAGCTTACAGCAGTTCCTGCAAAAGCTTACGCTAAATTATCATCCTGTGGGGAGTCAAGCCAGACTTTTCAGTGGAATAATTTTAGTGGCATAAAGAACCATCTCTTTTGAATCAAGCAATTCTTATCTGCAATCTGCATCCCACTCATCAGCCGTGAAACGGTCCGCCTGCAGCCCGGGAGGTTATCTCTGACCAGCTGATGCAAAGTCGAGGGATACGGCCTGTGACCTCCAGAAGTAAAACTTCTCGCATGACAAGGAAATTTCCATACCAGCCGGATCGCTGAGAAACCTCCATACCCCCGGGCACCGTAACTCTGCACTGGCATCGGATGGTTGTAATTAATTTTATTAATTTGATAAGTTGTTAAATCTAAGTAAACAAACAGCTTAAGTTGATTACACAGACATCACATTTCCTTAGATTCTTAATGAGGTTTTTTAATAACATAATATCATTGTTCATTCATCAGTTGATATTACCTTGAACCATTATTTATAATAATTTGTCCTGCATCATCATTAGTAGTAGAAATACTGTAATAAATTTAATTTTATTATATTAACTATATTTTCGCCTCTGTCTCAAATTATTATAGTGTTGTTTCCCTGGCGTACCCAAAGAACCTATTTTCATCATCAATCAAATATTAAAGGTTCAATAATAGTGATAATTCATATTTATATGGAATATCCCCTCTTGTTGAATACCTTTATATTTTATTGATTTATTAAAAGTAACCACCTACCACACGTTACACTGTTGTTATTAAAACAAGAACCCCAGTAAAGACAACTTTAAACTTCTACACAACAGCAGTTCTATTTCGTATAGGCACAGCCCTTTAAGGCCTGATTGGACAACGTTCTCGTTTGGCCAGCAAATCCTGAAGAGCTTGAATATACGCCTGCCAATCAGCAGGGCCCTGCTTCAGTATATATGTGGCTCAAGCCCCCTGTTTGTCTCCCAATTTTCTCTTCACACCACAAGGTAAAGAGCAATCATTTTTACATAAAGAGCAAATTAATTCTCACCATGTCCAGCGACGCCGTGCTTCCTTTATCCATCGTCTGTATTTTTGTTGTTCTGTTGTTATGATCTGTGTGCTGTCCCAGTCCATTATATGATTTTCTCTTGTGCAGTGGTCTGTTATGGCTGATTTCCTTATTGTGTTTTCTGCTTCCTCTTTGGCTGCTCTGGTGTGCCTTCGGCTTGTTTCTTTTTCACATTCCTTTTTGTGTTCCATTTTGCGTGTGTTGAGTTGTCCTCCTGTCTCTCCTATGTATGTTTAATTACAGAGTTTGCATGGAATTTCGTAAACCACTCCACATTTTTGTTCCTGTGTTATTGCGTCCTTTGGATGTACTAGTCCTTTTTTGACGGTCATGTATGGTTTTATTGGAGTGTTTATGTTATGTTTTGACATTACATATCTTATTTTTTCTGTTATTCCTTTAATGTATGGTAGGGTTATCGCTGGTTTTGGTTCTGTTCTTTCTTGTTTTCTGGTTCTTTGTTTTAATTTGTCTTTGTTTACTGTTGTTGTCTGTAGTCTTCCTTGTTTTAACAAAAAGGAATGTGAAAAAGAAACAAGCCGAAGGCTCACCAGAGCAACCAAAGAGGAAGCAGAAAACACAATAAGGAAATCAGCCATAACAGACCACTGTGCAAGAGAAAACCATATAATGGACTGGGACAGCACACAGACCATAACAACAGAACAACAAAAATACAGACGATGGATAAAGGAAGCAATCGAGATAAGGAGACGTGGACCCAGGACCATGAATAGGGATGAAGGAGTTTACACGCTGGATCATTCATGGGACGTGGTGATCGACCAGGAAGGCGCAGGCAGTAGGGGGTGGCAACGCCCCTTGCTGCCTGCAAATAAACAGCGGAAGTGACGCCGTCAAGTCGGCGTGACTGAAGATGGCGACAGTGAGTCGCCGAAACCGTCAGTGATTTAAGGTAAATAAAACATCGTAATACTGTGTTAAAGCAAGAAAAACCAATGGAAACAGCTGAACTGTCTGCCACAGTTCGGGGCCTGGTTCGGCCTCGACCTGCTTCCAGCTCCCGTCGCTCCTCCAGAGGATGGGAGGACCGATGCAACCAACAGGGCGGCTTCAGACGAGCAGAAACAACCTTCCGCTGCTGCCCCAGCACAGCAAGACAAACGCCCTGAAACTCAGAGGTCTCGGAAAGGTAACCAGCAGCCCCAGGACGCTTGCAGGTAGCAATTTAAAAAATGACTTGTTAGGAGGGAATATGTGTGTTCATGACTGTGTTAATGTACTGGTGGCGCCAGCGCTCAGCAGCCTCACCTCCGTCAGTGATCCCCAGGGAAGCTGTAGCTACATTGTAGCTCATCCCCACCAGCGTGTGAATGTGTGCGTGAATGGGTGGATGACTGATTATGTTGTGAAGCGCCTTGGGGGGTTGTAGAACCCTAAGAAGGCACTATACAAATACAGGCCATTTACCATTTGATGCAGATGTTTGTTTTGAAATAAAACATGAACATCCATTAAAGGGAAAAATCATGATAGTCCTCTCTTGCAGAACTATCTGCATCCTCACACGTGTTCCCCACACCAAACACCAACCCCGAACACCTCATGCAGGTTCACTCGGGCTTCCTTCCTGCTGTGTGGCAGCCGACAGCGAGGGTTTGCCCCATTTGCACGCTGGCTCTGATTTCAGATTTGGATCAGCCTCCCCCACTCCCTCCATGACGTGGTTTGGTCCCGGCTGTTAAAACGCTGACTCACTCGTGCTTGACGCCAGACCTTGCAGTCCCACCCATACACGCTCTGCAGCCCTCATGCACGTGAACCGAATTGACACTTATCCGCAGATCATGCAATTTGTGATGCAAATCAGCTCAGTTCGACTTTTTCGCATACACACTTTCCATCAAAGCGGTCCCGTTCGACAGACAGATCCTCTTTGATGCCACAAAAGACCCCAGTTTTCATCTGAACACATGCTTTGGTGTCTTCCCCTCTAGCACGCGCTCATGCCCACGGTTCCGATGCGGAATATGTGACCGTTTGTGCCTTTGAGCTTCTTTACTCGCCTTCAGAAACAGCCCTCCATGGGTCGCTTCCAGTTCCCACCTGGTTCAAGCGATGCTGTAAGGGCTCAATCTTGGATTGCAGACACTGTGCACATACCCCCGATTTTGCCCTGCTGTGGAGCCGCAAAAAGTTGAAGTTACCACTTTATGTCACTTAGGAATGTGTGTCTGATTTATGGCTTTGACGCTTTGACCCATGTGACCCATGATTTATCGATTTTATTGGACAGCATATGGATTAGTGCATGGGAACGGATTTAACGGTTCCTGACTCTTTTGATCCCACTGCAGGATGTAATAAATTAGACCACCATGTGGAGACCCCCCTAGCCAAACCCCTTCCTGTTTCACACCCTTTCTTTTCCCCTCCTATCTGTATTTCCTCCCTTCTCTCTTTCCCCTCCTCTCTCTCAGATACATATGAGGAATGATATCACAGCAATCAATACAGTATTCTACAGTTGACGTCACCACGCAAAGGCTTCTGGGTAGGGTCATACTTACAATTTGACAATAGAAAACATACAGTTTCAGAGCGCTTTGACATCGATGTGAAGGCATAAAATGTCGGAAGTTGTTTTGACAGAGAAAGACATACCAGAGGGCTTTCTTGATGGTGACCCTGCTAATTATCAATCGCCAGAACTGAAGCGCTAGCTCAAATGTCACGGTGAAAGTAAAAACGCTGTTGTTTTAAATGCCGTTATTCCCATCACTGTTCCTTCTTGAGTAATATACAAAAAGGTTCATTACTCACAGACATTCGGCTGGAACTCTCCGTTAACAATGCTGCCTCTAACCCGCCATTAACACGCTGCCTCTAACCCGCCGTTAACAACGCTGCCTCTAACCCGCCATTAACAACGCTGCCTCTAACCCGCCGTTAACAACGCTGCCTCTAACCCGCCATTAACAACGCTGCCTCTAACCCGCCGTTAACAACGCTGCCTCTAATCCGCCGTTAACAACGCTGCCTCTAACCCTCCGTTAACATCGCTGCCTCTAACCCGCCGTTAACAACGCTGCCTCTAACCCGCCGTTAACAGCACTGCCTCTAACCCGCCATTAACAACGCTGCCTCTAACCCGCTGTTAACAACGCTGCCTCTAACCCGCCGTTAACAGCGCTGCCTCTTACTCTCCACTAACAACGCTGCCTCTAACTCTCCGTTAACAACGCTGCCTCCTGCATAATTCTCCTCCGCTGATGCTCCTCCTGGAAAACTCCATGTCTGAGAGCGTCGCTAGGACCGGTGGCTGGTCATTCTCGGATGTAGGACCAAATATACGCGTTATTCTTGATCTGCTCCACACAGTTAAAATCCGCTCGTCCACATATAAACTACCACCGCTTTGTTTCTTCTGTCTTTAGCTTAGCCCGTGTCGCTTTCCAGATGTTTCATGTGGTCACGGACGTTACCCGCTTTGGAAAAGGGATAAAAAGTCCTCTCAGACATCCGATCTGGGTATCTAGAGTCTGATTAGCACCGCCCCCAGCACATCTGAAGCGATGGACATTCCTTAAACTTTGACAAATTTGAAATTAAACAGTTGGCTCCTTCCTTCCTGCCACACACAAATACACACACACACACACACACACACACACACACGCACGCACACACACACACACACACACACACAGTATCTGGTAACGTTCCTGTAAAACATTTTCACTCTACTAAGGTGATACTATATGCAAGCTTACCCCTCATAACACTGTCTAAATGCACAAAGCTAGTGACAATAGACTATTTCTGCTTTCTGAAACATACAGAATTGTTGGTGGTCAACATACACCATTTGGACATAAACAGAGAGTTGGTCAAGCTGGCCATCATAAAATGTCAGAGCTACTGAAATATGGTTCACTTAATAAAACACCATTTGATTTTCACTCAGCCAGGACCTGAGAAATGGTCAGTCTCGTGACAGCAGAGAGAGACAGAGAAAAACGGCTTCAGTGAGAGGCTTGTTAACTCTTCAGTATCCAGAATGATAATGAATCGTGCATGCGGGAAGCCCCCGCTGGCTGATTCTATCCGCCAGTCAGAGGCTCCTCCTAATGGTAGGCGGGAATATGAGCTGGCCAATCAGTCGGCAGTGGGTGTGTTGGACCGGTTTCAGCCTGCAGCAGACCACCTTGGGAAGAGGGCTGAAAAGATGTCTGGTTGCGTGCGAAAAATTACCGGGCTACCTGGATGTGAACAGTCCTTACCCTATCTAGGCCATGTAGAGCCAATGCTAGTGTGTAAGTGCCATTATATACTAGAGCAGGGGCCTGCTAATTGGCGGGCGTATATTCAAGCTCTTCAGGATTTGCTGGCCAAATGAGAACGTTGTCTAATCAGGTCTTAAAGGGCTGCGCTAATACTCATAGAATCTGGGGTTACAATACGTAACCTTTGTTCATCAATATTCACAGAATTTATTTATGATTAAATATTTATTAATGTAAAGTACATAAATTCTCATTGGAGCTGCTGATTATTTATCCATCGTCCTCTGTTTATGCAGGAAAACTTCAATGTCTATAGAGCTGATCTCTGTGTTTTAGTTCCATCAACAAGCTAGTGTGTTTAACCATGGCTTTTCTAAAAAAAAAAAGTCCATCTTGAAAATGAAATTTAAGATATTGGCCAGAGGCAAATTTTCTTTGAATCACATGTGTAAAAATGTATTAAAACCTCAAGTCAATTTCTTTTTGGGATTTTCACGGCTGGATTTTTAAGAAAATCCAGTGTTTTTAAATGGCGCAGGAAAAAACAGAAAAAGGCTTCTGGTCTGAGTATATATTGATATTACTCCGGAAAAAATGAATAGATAGCTTACCAGAATTACTTTTCCTGACACTGTAGCCGCTCGTTAACTCGGTGCAGCCGCTCGTTAACTCAGCTTGTTGTTGTTTTGGCTGTAATCCAGGATGGCACGAAGGTTCTACCGGTCTCAGAAGGATCTGTCTTTTTAGATTCAACCTCTGTGTGTGTTGTAGCGTTCCCAAATGACTTATTTTTTCCTTACCAGAGCTAACACGGTTAGCCGTGCGACTGCCATCATGCTAACGGGACTTGGAGTCCAGAAGGACCGGTAGCGGTTCTAGATGGATTTATAGTTGGAATATGTTGATTATATTTTTTAGATCAAAGCTCTGAGTGAGCAGCCCTGACCAGCCCCCTAGTCTGTGCATCAGCTGTGCTGTAATGGTCACTGCAGGTCTGACAGAAGCTAGCGTTGTGTTTACAGCTCGCTGCAATTCTCCTCACAAACAGTTTTATGACTTTAATGTTGCTACGTTAGTTAGAAATGCGTGTAGGACTCTGACATATGGCTGACTTTTTGCTGCAGCTGTAAACGTGATTATCCGTAAGCATTGAGAGCACAAAGTAGAGCAAAATACAGCTAATCTCCTAGTAAGTAGCAGGAGCAGTGCCTCTTACACGTATTTGAGTGACGTGTGCAGAACCAGCGCTTTTCAGTGTTTAGAGGAGAGAATTTTGATTTTCTATAATGATTTATGACAAAATTGCTTCACAAAATGAAAAACTGAACCCAGTTTATTTTTTATAGATGCTAAAGTGTAGTGAAATTTTACAATTTTCATGCTGAGTCTGGCCAATATCTTTAATATTCTCTCCATTCATCAGCCATAGTGGGCATAAAATTAAGAAAAGTATTAATGTGAGCAGATCACTGAGAATGTAGGCTACCTTGCTAGCAAAACTTCGTAGTGATAGCTTAGCTCTGACCATCCAGAGGGCAGAAAACTTTGATGTCCTGTGAGCCAGGGAGGTGAATCTGAAAGCTGAATGGGTAAAAAACAGCTCCCCTGCTTCTACTGATTATGAAGGCCTGAGCAGCTTAGATTCCCCTCGCAAGAACAAAGACTGAAATCTGATTGGATGAAAATCCACAGACATGTAGAGGATGCAGCACTGACAAGAAAAACGTTCCCAAACAAGAAAATAAAAACTATTGGAAGTAAATTAATACAATTTCATTGAACAAATATAATTTAAGCTACATATATAGGTTAGTGATTCTGATCATGGTTAGGCAAACAGAGAAGGTCCTGCTGGCCCTGATGACACACACACACACACACACACACACACACACACACACATTCACAAAGAACCGCTCACCCCTAGACATTTGGTCTCTCCTCTCTGTATGGCAGCACGTAGTGCCTGTTGTGTCATGGTTAGCTTGACGACGTTCACGTCTTCAAGCACCTGAACCGTCAGCTCTTTGGAGATTTCCACTGCCATTCCCTGTTAAGGACAGAAAAGTTTGTTAGGACCTGTGTTCTGCTTATAAATCAGCCCTCATTTATTTGAGGTGTTAAATAACTTTTACTTGACCTCTGGGTAAAAGGTTAGAGCGAGGTATTACCATCTCTCCGCTACTGAGTGGTCCAGTAACAATCCTGTTAGTACTGTAACTTATACTTGATCTTTTTCTTTCTTTGCTTGGGCTTAAACTTAAGTGTAATGAGAGGTTGTGTCGACATTTCCCTTCAGGAAAGCCAATCATCTGTCTCTTCAAATAACACTTTCCATCTTCCCATCACACACCTGGCTCCTGTCAGTACATTTCCATACCTAACTTTAATCACCCTAAGCTGCTGCACATTCCTTTCCTTTCTGCAGTGATTGTATAATCTACAATGTAGTTTTGTCGGATATCCTTTCCTGGCAGAGACTGGAAAACAAAAATCACAATCTTAGCGTGAATCCAATGCTGGACTGATACCCAATCCAAAGCACCAAGAAGTGGAGTAACATGTTCCTATTTTTTTGGATCTGCAAATGAACATTTCAGTGATTTTGCACATTTTGCAGCCTTGAAAGTGACAACTGGCTCAAACCTGCATAAAGGGAGTTACCATATTCCAACCTTGATAAAACAAAAGTGTTAGTCATAATGTCAGATACCAAATTCTCCAGACTATAAGTTGCACTTTTTTTCATAGTCTGGCTGGTCCTGCGACTTATATACCAAAGCAACTTATATACCAAAATATGTTAGTCATTTTCACCTACAACTGCTAGATGGCGCTCTAGGCCTTTGTACCGGTATGTGCTATACCTGTTCCACTAAAAATTCAGCGTTTAAACAATAGCTTACAATGGAGAAAGACTAAAGAATACAAATGCCCCTGAAAAGAAAATCATGTTCTGCAGATTACAAGCTGCAAGTAGTGAAATATGCAGCAGAAAACGGTAATCGAGCAGCAGAAAGAAAGTTTGGAGTGAGCGAGAAACTTGTGAGGGACTGGCAAAAAGCAGAGGTTACGCTTATTGCAATGAAAAAACACAACAAAAAAAGCTAATTGTGGGCTAAATGAACAAGTTCACAAATGGGTGTTTGAACAATGGGCTGCTGGGAGAAGCTTATCAACAGTGCAGCTACGTCGCCACGCCCAGGTAGTTGCCAAGGCGATGAATATCGACTTTGCGGGGAGGTCCTTCTTGGTGTTACCGCTTCATGCAACGCAACCAGCTCTCTATCAGAGCACGGACAACGGTGTCCTATAAACTGCCAGCGGACTTCCAAGCCAAGGTTGACGGTTTCCGTGAGTTTGTTGAAAGGCAAATAACCGAACACAACATGACACCGGATTATTTTATCAACATGGACGACATTCCCCTCACATTTGACATCCCCATGGGCCAAAGTGTTGCAGAAAAATGGCAAAAGAGTGTGAATATTGTGACAACTGGTCATGAGAAATCACACTTCACCGTGGTGCTGGCATGTTGTGGAGATGGATAAAAATGGCCCCAAAAGGGTCATTTTCAAACGTAAAACCATGCCAAAAATCAACTCCTCCTCAGTTGTTGTGGCTGTGAATGAGAAAGGGTGGGTGGATCAAGGAATTATGAACTTTTGGCTCACAAAGTGCTACACTAAGCGTCCGGATGGTTTCTTTAAAACACACAAAACCCTGCTCGTGATGGATAGCATGTGAGTGCATATCACGCCATTCTGTATGCTATAGTTAACTGAACAACTGTTAATATGTTAGGGTAACATACCAGACACAATTTAGTTCATTGTTTATGCCTCAGCATACCGCTGACGCAACCGCCGGTTCTTTATTCTGTTATTATTAATTGTCTTTCAATGTGAAGTGCTTGGTCTTGGATTTTGTAAAAAATTTAGTAAATTTCCCCCAAAAATGCGACTTATAGTCCAGTGCGACTTATATATGTTTTTATCTTCATTATACATTTTCTGGCTGGTGTGACTTATGCTCCGGATGTATGTGTGTTATGTCATGCACAAAAGGTTGTGTCTATGGGGCACGGCTGTTTTACAGTCCTTTGTCTTTATATCTAGCTGTTTTATCTTATTTTTATCTTGTATTTTTTATCTCATCTGTTTTTTATCTTATCTGTTTGTGTAAAGCTAACTATGTGTCTGTTGCTGCTGCCTCTTGGCCAGATTGTCGTTGTAAATGAGAATGAGTTCTCAATCGACTCATCTGGTTAAATAAAGGTTAAATAAAATAAAAATAAAAGTTTTTTGTATGTAGGGAATAAGGAAGTGGGGTGAGCTGGGGAAGTGATATTTTTTGTTGACTGTTAAAACGACAAGATCGATCTGTACCTGGTCAATCTGTGTCAAGAAAGAATGGATTAAAGAAAGCATGTGAAAAGGAAGTGGTTCGTATTATTGACAAGGCACGCGTCAGACAAATAGGTCCTTCAAGTTCAGCCCACTGTGGCTCTCATTCATAATCACAAAGCCGCACTAATACATAATCTCCAGGTCCTTTTTTAACAGAATCGGCTAAATCTTAACTTTATTTATTTTTTATTTAACCTTTATTTAACCAGATGTGTCGATTGAGAACTCATTCTCATTTACAACGACGATCTGGCCAAGAGGCAGCAGCAACAGACACATAGTTAGCTTTACACAAACAGATAAGATAAAAAACTGATGAGATAAAAAAAGGAAAAAAATGCAGATAAAGATAAGATAAAACAGCTAGACAAAAACAATCTTAACAATTTAAAGTACTTTGTTACAGTTTTTTATAGTAGCAATCAAATAAATGCAATGAATCATTTGGGGAAGCATTTTATCAATAAAATTTTCTGTGGAGTAATGGTGGTGTCACAGCCCCATCTAGTGGACAAACTTTAGTGTTTTGTTATGGGTCAGCAGTAGCGCAGGAGGTAGAGCAGGTTGTCCAGTAATCAGAAAGTTGCGGGTTTGATTCCGGCTCCCACCAGAGAATGCTGCTGTTGTGTCCTTGGGTAAGACAATTAGCCCACCCTGCCTGCTGGTGGTGGTCGGAGGGACTGGAGGTGCCAGTGTACGGCAGGCCTCACCTCTGTCAGTGGGCAGCTGTGGCTACGATGTAGCTCATCACCACCAGTGTGTGTGTGTAAAAGAATGATTGTGTTGTAAAGTGCCTTGGAGGATTCTAGGTCTCTAGAAGGCGCTATATCAAATACAGGCCATTTACTAGGGATGCAACAATACCCGGTCCAAGACTGGACCGTACGGTACACCATTCACAGTCCGGTCCGTCTTAGGACCGCGGTCCAAAGACGCATTATTAATATTTTTGCTTCTGTACAGGTTTCATTCCGTGTGCCTAGTCTTGTCTGAATCTGCTCACAGCAGACCCTCTCCCTACCCGCGAGTAAATATCCAATCACAGCTTTGACCGGCCCCACTTAGAGCTGAGCTGAAAGTTTTAGCAAAACAAGCAGAGAGAGAAACTTAGCAATGGTGACATGCGACGAGAGGCAAACAATTCAAGATGCGCCGTCTTCATACAAACCTTCCGTGTGGGAACATTTCTGGTTTGCAGTTGAATATAAAGATGGTGGAGAAAAAGAGACAGTCTGCAAGCATTGTTTGACCCATCTCCCATACACAGCGGTAAACACTATAAACATGGCCAAGCACCTCCGACGCACCCACCCCAATGTGTCCCTTTCTGGAAGCAGAACATTGGAGCAGGTAACGCCAGGGAAAAAAACAGCAGCCTCTCGCTAATGCCTTTCAACAAATGTACAGCATCAGCTCAGATAAGCACAAGAAAATGCGCCACGCTATTAGGTGTGTTTATGTTGTTAGCTCATTTGTTAGATGTTTCCAACCGAGTGTCCCTGAAGAGACTGGAGGTGACGTAGAGTTGTGCAAATACAAGGAAAGATGATAGCCGTGAACTCAGAGGGTCACTTTATTTGACGACACCATTGCAACCCCTCACACAACACACTCCTGAGTGGGGACCTTCCTTGGACATCCTATGATTCCAAATTACGCATCCTGGTCCCGCAGCCTCTCACTGACACCACACGTCACATCCGGTTAGCTGCTCTCTTCAAAATAAAAGGCTCGCAAAATTGGATTACAATAATTTTAAAGTACTGTAATGTATACAAAACTAAAGAGGCACTTTATACTATTTTACATTTACCGATACATTGAAAAGGCATTTTAAAAGTGACATTTCTGTTTGTCTCTAAACATATTATTATACACGGGACTACAAGTAATACATCTGAAAAGTTATATTATTGCATGAATAAAATAATGTTTGGAAATTTCAGATTTTCTTTTCTACGGTGCCGCCCTCTGCTCTCCTCACCGATGACACTGTCCCATGCGTAATCCAATGTGTAAACTCCATCATCTCTGTTCATGGTTGTGTGTCCACGTCTCCTTATTTCTATCGCTTCCTTGATCCATCTTTTGTATTTTTGTTGTTCTGTGTTTATGATCCTTGTTCTGTCCCAGTCCATTATATGATTTTCTCTTGTGCAGTGATCTGTTACAGCTGATTTTTTTGTGTACTTTCTGCTTCTTGTTTTGCTGCTCTTGTATGTCTTCTTCTCGTCTCCTTCTCACACTCCTTTCTATGTTCTCCTGTTCGTGTGTTGAGTTGGCATCCGGTTTCTCTTATGTATGTGTGTCTTATTGCATAGTTTGCATGGGATTTTATATATGACTCCACACTTATGTCCTGTTGGTATCTTGTCTTTTGGGTGTACTAGTATTTTTCTAACTGTTGTGTATGGTTTAGTTAGTATATTTATGTTATGTTTTTTCATTGTTGCTATTATTTTTTCTCTTATGCCTTTGATGTATGGAAGGGTTATCACTGGTTTTGGTTCTTGTTTTTCTAGATTTTTGGTTCTTTGTTTCGGTTGTTCTTTTCTTTCTGTTGTTGTTTTCCTTTGTTTATTGCCCATGTTGGGGATCCACAGGTTTTTAATGTATTTTGTATATGTTTGTCCTCTTGTTTTTGGTCTTGTTCTTCTGTTATTATGTTTGCTCGATGGTTTAATGTTCTGATCACTGATATTTTATGTATGGTAGGGTATTCTGATGTCCATAAAAAATATTGGTCTGTACGTCTTTTTGTCTGCTTATTTTCATGTCCATGAATGTTATGCTACCTTCTGTTTCTTCCTCATATGTAAATTTTATGTTGTTTGTGTCGTCGATATTGTTCAGGTGTTCCGTTAGTGTCTCCGTTTTTCCTTTTGGTATGATTTCTAGTATGTTGTCCACATAACCGTGGTGCCATAATTTTATTTTGCAGTTAAAATAAAAAATATTGGTCTGTATGTGTTGGTTTTCTGTATGCGTTTATAGAAGAACAACAACAGTCAAAAAAAGACTAGTACACCTAAAAGACAAGATACCAACAGGACATAAGTGTGGAGTCATATATGAAATACGTCCGTGAACGGTACATATAAAGCATTTGTCTCTCTGAGCGAACTTCTCTCCCCACACACCACCACAAGAAACCTCTGCTATACCACCTCTGCACACTGCCTGCACCAACCACGGACAAAACTCTCCACTATGGGAGACAGGTCCTTTTGGAATTCTCTTCCAGAATCTCTGAGGGCTACACAATCTGTGGAGGTTTTCAAAAAAGAACTTAAGGCATTTTTGTTTAATAAGGCTTTCTAGAGCCATTTTTATGATCTATTTGTGTCATGTTTTTTTTATACAGTTTGTAATTTTCTGGCTCTGATAAACAGATTTTATGTTTTTTTATGGATTTTTTCTTCTTCTATTGGGGATTGTTTTATCCCATACTCTGTAGCAGTTTGAGATTCTTCTGTAATGTAAGGTGCATTATAAATAAAATGTATTATTATTATTATTATTATTGACGAGTACAAGCTTAAAATGAGTAAAACTCCTCAATATCTGTGTTCGTGCTGGAGGAAAATCCTCATTAGGTAACTGACCGTCTTCACGCTCTGTGATTGGCCAGTCACACAGAGCGCCCGCCCATCCCTACACAAAACCATCTCTGCAGCTGTAGTTGCGCTCTACTCTGGCACATGCACACAGACAGTGACTGATTCCTGACCCTCTGTGCTTGCTTAACTGTAGCTGATGTTGCTTCAATACTCCCTAGGTTTTCTTCAGCTTGCCTCTTTTTTGGTTTGTATAATATTTAAAGATACTTGTTTTGTAATGTACGCGGTGCATTTGACAAGACAGAGCTGAAAACGGCTGCTGTCTCGTCAGTCACTCACTGCCTCCGCTCCGGTCGGGGTTTCTCTCTCTCTCTTTCTTATACAATGAGTGATACAGAGGGTACTGACACTGAACCAGGCAGCACCCACCTTGCCCCCACCGTGGCCAAAAATCAGTTTGATCTTAAAATTTAAAAAATTAAAGTAAAAAAGTTGTGTCTTGTTCTAGTAGTTCATATTTCCTACTGCATGAGTTCAGTTGTATTCATTCATGCACTTAAATATTCATGTTCTGAGTTTATTCAAAAACTTGTTCTGCAATAGTTCCTTTACTACTGTGATCAAAAACATTGAATCTCAATTCTGAGGCTGTTCTGTAAATAGATTTCAAATAAACAATACATATAGCAACTTCTGATCAATCCATATCAAATTCAGACTTAAAATAATGTACTGATTTAAGCCCCACCCACGCTCAGTAAACCATGCCCACTTCCGGTTTAGGCCACACCCACTCCCGAGTACACATACAGGTACACATAATTTAGATGTTGAACAGACACAGATACAGATAGTGGTGTACTCGCTCATCCCTATTCCTTAATAATCGTTGCTTAAGACTGAAGTCATTCTCATGGACCCCCGTAGTCATACTCACTCTTCTCCTGTCCCTTCTGTTCTCACCTTCAGCCCCAAACAGTGTGTGACTAGTCTTGGGGTAAAACTTGATGCAGGTCTCTCGATGGTTCCTCAGATTAATGCTGTGGTTAAGTCTTGTTGTTTCCAACTGCGCCGTTTAGTTAGTCTAAAACCGATCTTCAAGCGGCCGCACTTGGAATCTGTGATTCACGCTTTTATTACTTCACACTTGGATTTTGCCAACTCTATCCTCTTTGGTGTCCCTGGTTTGGCTTTGAATCGACTACAGGTAGTTCAGAATGCTGCAGCCAGGTTCTTGACTAATACCAACAGACGTACACACATCACTCCTGTTATGGCACGTCTGCACTGGTTACCAGTAAATTTTCGTGTTAAGTTCAAGATCCTGACCTTTCTTTTTAAGATTCTGAACAACTCTGCCCCAAAATGTCTTTCTGAGTTAATTAATCTCTACATGCCAAACCGGGCTCTGAGGTCAGAAGACCGTTTTGCTTTGTGTCACACCAATGAAATATACAGTACAGGCCAAAAGTTTGGACACACCTTCTCATTCAAGAATACACTGCTCACAAAAATTAAAGGAACACTTTAAAGAAACACATTAGATACATCAGATCTCAATATGAAGTTGGATATCTATACAAATAACGACAGGGCAATGTCTTAGGAACAAAAGGATGCCAAGTCTTTTAATGGAAATGAAAGTTTTCAGCCTACAGAGGGCTCAATTGTGTAGACACCCTAAAATCAGAGTGAAATGAAGATGTGGCAGGCTAGTCCATTATTTCAAAAACTTAATTTCTGCAACTCAAAATGCTTTTCAGTATCTTGTGTGGCCCCCACGAGCTTGTGTGCATGCTTGACAACGTCGGGGCATGCTCCTAATGAGACAACGGGTGGTGTCTTGTGGCATTTCCTCCCATATCTGTGTGAGGGCATCCCTGAGCTCTTGTACAGTCTGAGGAGCAACCTGGCGCCGCCTAATGGACCGAAACATAATGTACCACAGATGTTCTATTGGGTTTAAGTCAGGGGATGGTGAAGGCCATTCAATTGTTTCAATTCCTTCATCCTCCAGGTACTGCCTGCATACTCTTGCCACATGAGGCCGGGCATTGTCGTGCATTAGGAGAAAACCAGGACCTACTGCATCAGTGTAGGGTCTGACAAAGGGTTCAAGGATTTCATCTGGATACCTTATGGCAGTCAGAGCACCATTTCCTAGGCAGTAGAGGTCTGTGCGTCCCTCCATGGATATGCCTCCCCAGACCATCACTGACCCACCACCAAACCTGTCATGTTGAACGAAGTTGCAGGCAGCATAACTTTCTCCTCGTCTTCTCCAGACTCTTTCACGTCTATCACAGGTGCTCAGGGTGAACCTGCTCTCGTCTGTAAAAAGTACAGGGCGCCAGTGGCGGACTTGCCAATTCTGGTGTTCTTGAGCAAATGCCAGTGGAGCTCTACGGTGCTGGGCAGTGAGCACAGGGCCCACTACAGGACGTAGGGCCCTCAGGCCATCTTCATGAAGTCTGTTCCTGATTGTTTGGGTAGAGACATTCACACCAGTGGCCCTCTGGAGGTCATTCTGTAGGGCACGAGCAGTGCTCAGCCTGTTCCGCCTTGCACAAAGGAGCAGGTATCGGTCCTGCTGATGGGTTGTGGACCTTCTACGGCCCTGTCCAGCTCTCCGAGAATAACCGCTAGTCTCCTGAAATCTCCTCCATGTTCTGGAGATTGTGCTGGGAGACACATTAAACCTTCTTGCTGCAGCACGTGTGGATGTGCCATCCTGGAGAAGTTGGACAACCTGTACAACTTCTGTAGGGTTAAGGAATCGCCTCATGCTGCCAGTAGAGGTAATTACTCAAGCCAAAACTAGCACGAGTGGAAAACCAGCCAAAAAAGATCAAGAGGGAGAAACTTGAAATGACCTCCACATGTTAAACCAGTCCTGTTTTGAGGGTTTTGTATTTGTTGCCACTTTAGTGCACCTGTCGTTAAGTCCATGAACACCAATACAGCTGAAAGTGATTAACAATGCCCTCAGCTGCTTAATCAACCAGAAAATTATCAGACAGGTTTAATTGATTTCATGCCAGGCCCAATAAAAAAAGTGTTCCTTTAATTTTTGTGAGCAGTGTATGAACGTTTATTCACCCGTGACTGAAGGAGCACAAAGATACACAGCGAGCTTTTTATTCGTGGACGGAAATTACGAGAAACGTGGGTTTAGAGATGCCGAACGCATGAAGAGGTGGAGGATAATGAGGGACAAATTCGTCCGTGTTTAAAACTCTCTAAAATACATTAAAACAATGTAAACACAGTAGTAAATACACTGCCGTAGACCGGATACATGACTGTTTGGCTTTGCAACACCCCCCAGCCAACGAAGGAGTATAAACATAAAACGTCTCCATCAACGAGTATGCGTCTCTAGCCCGCGGACCTCATGGAGAAGTATAACTCAGCCTTAACTCTCTGCTTCTCTCTCTCTCTCTCTCTCTCTCTCTGTCTGTGTGTGTGTGTGATCTTTAGGGCATATGGCAACTTAGTTTTCTGACAAATTTTATATTCTGCTTTACTGTTTTCTTTAGTTCACTTAAAACGAGCAGTTAGAAATCAGCGGATTTTCTTGGTCTGTTGATGTTTTGTTGCGTTAAGCAGCAAAATAAGCCCAGTTTTTGTGCTGGAGCAGGGAAACAACTAAAACATGATGGATATGGCATATCGAGGACCAGGGTTAGAGAGCTGGTGTAGGCGTCATTGTTTTTACTTCAATAGCTGGTGGGCCGGTCTCAGCTCAAAATGCCTGGGCTGATTTTTTATCCCAGTCCAGCCCTGATGATATCTATGGACTCAACCCGTTGACGTTCGCTATATGCTGCGCCCAAAGGCTCTCCTATTCCTTGTCATTGGGGATCCAGGGCGCATGCGCCAGTTGGCCCGTAATAAGCCAATGGTAAAGATTGCTGCGCCCGAGAGGACACGACAGGAAGTACGTCGACGATTCAGCCATGTTAAATGTAAGAAGACCATTATTAAACTACAATTAAATGCAGGTTACACACAGCACTTAGTCCATGGTGTATAGCAACGGCGTAGATTTGGCATGGACGGTGGTGACGTGTCCCCACCAATATCCAGCAACGACCAAATAGTCCCCACCAATAATTTGACCACCTCTGCTAAAAAACAACAAGCCATTCAATGTCTCGTTACTCTAGAGGTGCAGAAAGGGTTAAATGACATTCTCTCCTCGAGTCCTACCGCCATACCGCATATGGACGGTGTGATTGGCTGTCACGGGAGACTCACATGAGACAAACTACACTGTCACCGGTCATTAGCGGCACACATATATAGGTTAGCAGCGCCAAAGCTAGAAGGAAAACGTTGCAGTCATATGCAAGACTCCTGTGTTTGCAATGCGACGTGAGTGACACAGAGGGTCCTGAGAGGATGGCGCTAACTGGATAAAAGCTGCACATGAAGAGAGGCTCTTTTATTAACGCCACCGTCATTTCACATTACAGCAGTCAAGTTCCCCAACAACACACCTATGGAGCTAGGATTGGGACTTTAATACATGTAACCTGTACCAAGTTTTGTAACTGAAAACATGTTTCATGACACGTAACTCTGGATTTGTAACTTGTAACTTTAGTTTTGTAACGTGTAATTCTCAATTTGTACATGTATTTCTCGTTTTGTAACATCAAACTTTCGTGTTGTACATGAAACTTTTGTTGTGCAACTTAAATCTAACTTTAGTTTCCTAACATGTAATTCTCAATTTGTACATGTATTTCTCGTTTTGTAACATCAAACTTTCATTTTGTACTTGAAACTTTTGTTTTGTAACTTACATCTAACTTTAGTTTTGTAACATGTAATTCTCTCAATTTGTACATGTATTTCTCATTTTGTAACATCAAACTTTCATTTTGTACATGTATTTCTCATTTTGTAACATCAAACTTTCATTCTGAACCATTAAACTCTCGTTTTGTTACTTGCAGACTTCAAAAATAAAAAATCATTGTACATGTTTGAAATCAAAACGCTCAAAACACACATCTCATTCTACAGTTACAAACCTAAAGTCTACAGTGTTACAAATCATTTTGTCCCAATTCTAGCTTGGGTGGGAGGAACTTGGGAGGAACCAATGAGAGCACGAGTCTTAGCTACCAATCATGTCTCTCGAATTCCTGTCCAATCATTGGAAGAGGAGGGCAGGGATCTGTAAACCTCACAACCAAACTTGCTTACGTTCGCAGTTCGCACTCTTTGCCTGTAGGTGGCGATAAAGCATATTGATAGACCCCCTATTGGCCGCTCGGTGCGGGTGCGGGAAATGCGCATCTTAGATCGCGGTGGTTTCCGGCAGACACAAACCATAACAGCAGCAGTGAGCAGGATGCCTGAGCTCTGTGTGGTTTATTCTTGCTCTAATCAGCGGACTATTGAGACCATGGCTCGGGGGATAACTTTTCACAAGTAAGTTTGAGTATTTTTGTTGTTTGTATTTTGTAAATATAANTGTGTGTGTGAGTGAGTGTGTTTGTGAGAGTGAGAGAGTGTGTGTGAGAGAGTGTGTGTTTGTGTGTGTGAGGGTGTGTGTGTGTGAGTGAGAGAGAGAGAGAGAGAGAGAGAGAGAGAGAGAGAGAGAGAGAGAGAGAGAGAGAGAGAGAGAGAGAGAGAGAGAGAGAGAGAGAGAGAGAGATTGAGTGTGTGTGTGTGTCTGTGAGTGACAACAGACCCACTCACACCTAGGGACAATTTAGAGTCTCTAATGAACTTGACGCATTCCCAACACCCCTAAAATTTGAGAGTTTAAAAGTTTATTTTTAATGTGTGTTTTTTTAAAGACACTTGTGAATTATAAAAAGCATACAGTGCTTGGTTGAATCGTTATATTTTAACAACAAAAATGCAACAAACCTCCCCCCGCCGCAGAAGTAGTTTGATCCTACTCACCTTTCCAGAGTCAGGCTCTGAGTGCCACCTTCCTGAGTGGCTGCTATGCTGTAGCAGGGGTAGGGATATGGAGCTAGGATTGGGACTTTAATACATGTAACCTGTACCAAGTTTTGTAACTTAAAACATGTTTCATGACACGTAACTCTGGATTTGTAACTTGTAACTTTAGTTTTGTAACGTGTAATTCTCAATTTGTACATGTATTTCTCGTTTTGTAACATCAAACTTTCGTGTTGTACATGAAACTTTTGTTGTGCAACTTAAATCTAACTTTAGTTTCCTAACGTGTAATTCTCAATTTGTACATGTATTTCTCGTTTTGTAACATCAAACTTTCATTTTGTACTTGAAACTTTTGTTTTGTAACTTACATCTAACTTTAGTTTTGTAACATGTAATTCTCTCAATTTGTACATGTATTTCTCATTTTGTAACATCAAACTTTCATTTTGTACATGTATTTCTCATTTTGTAACATCAAACTTTCATTCTGAACCATTAAACTCTCGTTTTGTTACTTGCAGACTTCAAAAATAAAAAATCATTGTACATGTTTGAAATCAAAACGCTCAAAACACACATCTCATTCTACAGTTACAAACCTAAAGTCTACAGTGTTACAAATCATTTTGTCCCAATTCTAGCTTGGGTGGGAGGAACTTGGGAGGAACCAATGAGAGCACGAGTCTTAGCTACCAATCATGTCTCTCGAATTCCTGTCCAATCATTGGAAGAGGAGGGCAGGGATCTGTAAACCTCACAACCAAACTTGCTTACGTTCGCAGTTCGCACTCTTTGCCTGTAGGTGGCGATAAAGCATATTGATAGACCCCCTATTGGCCGCTCGGTGCGGGTGCGGGAAATGCGCATCTTAGATCGCGGTGGTTTCCGGCAGACACAAACCATAACAGCAGCAGTGAGCAGGATGCCTGAGCTCTGTGTGGTTTATTCTTGCTCTAATCAGCGGACTATTGAGACCATGGCTCGGGGGATAACTTTTCACAAGTAAGTTTGAGTATTTTTGTTGTTTGTATTTTGTAAATATAACTTTGTTGTACCATATTTGTGTCCACCAGCAGCACCTCCTAGTTAGCTAACGTTAGCTACATGTTTACTGCTGGTGTTCCCCTGAAAATGAAGGCTAAATGAGACTATTAGTCATTTATTCCAAAACACTGACTTAGGTTACAGCTGACACAAGAATGCTGCTGTAGAAATCAAACAAATCGTACTGCTCATAGCTCATGTCTCAAACTGGAGAATAGTTAGCTAACAAGCTAACATGCTGA
>SSNS01000082.1:591526-623983 GCA_006937985.1 Aphyosemion australe | reverse complement strand
TGAAAACATTTCAATTAACTTAGTTCGTTGTTGATACTTTTACACCCACTTAATGCTCATTAAGAAGTTCTAAGATCCAATTACCATTAGAAAATGTCCTACTGTAGTCAACATTTAAAATGTATTTTGTTAATATTAATTATTTACATGTTAATACTCTATAGTAATGTGTACATTTAACCACCGACCTTTCTGTTGCTAAAAGCATATCAAAATATAAGTCCTGAAAGCTTGTAGACTAAACTAAATGACTTTACCTGGAAATGGTTACGTCTCAGCCTAAAGAACAAACGCTGGTGATGGAGGTGAAGCTGATGTAGCTCCTTAAACATCCCTGCTTGATTTTCGCTAGCTTTAGCTCTTTTCCTCTGCCCGTTAGCTGCAGTCTCGGTTGCTAACAGGACCTACAGGCTGCCGTTGAGAAGGCTAGACAATAATTATCGCCACCTACAGGCAAAGAGTGCGAACTGCGAACGTAAGCAAGTTTGGTTGTGAGGTTTACAGATCCCTGCCCTCCTCTTCCAATGATTGGACAGGAATTTGAGAGACATGATTGGTAGCTAAGACTCGTGCTCTCATTGGTTCCTCCCAAGTTCCTCCCACCCAAACTAGAATTGGGACAAAATGATTTGTAACACTGTAGACTTTAGGTTTGTAACTGTAGAATGAGATGTGTGTTTTGAGCGTTTTGATTTCAAACATGTACAATGATTTTTTATTTTTGAAGTCTGCAAGTAACAAAACGAGAGTTTAATGGTTCAAAATGAAAGTTTGATGTTACAAAATGAGAAATACATGTACAAAATGAAAGTTTGATGTTACAAAATGAGAAATACATGTACAAAATGAAAGTTTGATGTTACAAAATGAGAAATACATGTACAAATTGAGAGAATTACATGTTACAAAACTAAAGTTAGATGTAAGTTACAAAACAAAAGTTTCAAGTACAAAATGAAAGTTTGATGTTACAAAACGAGAAATACATGTACAAATTGAGAATTACATGTTAGGAAACTAAAGTTAGATTTAAGTTGCACAACAAAAGTTTCATGTACAACACGAAAGTTTGATGTTACAAAACGAGAAATACATGTACAAATTGAGAGTTTGATGTTACAAAAGAAAATTCAAGTACAAAATGAAAGTTTGATGTTACAAAACGAGAAATACATGTACAAATTGAGAATTACATGTTAGGAAACTAAAGTTAGATTTAAGTTGCACAACAAAAGTTTCATGTACAACACGAAAGTTTGATGTTACAAAACGAGAAATACATGTACAAATTGAGAATTACACGTTACAAAACTAAAGTTACAAGTTACAAATCCAGAGTTACGTGTCATGAAACATGTTTTCAGTTACAAAACTTGGTACAGGTTACATGTATTAAAGTCCCAATCCTAGCTCCATATAGATCCTTCATTTGTAGTGAATTCTGAAGAACAAACATTAAACCCATTAAGTTATTCTGAAGGGAAGGTAAAGCTTCTAACAGAACAATAATAAACACAACTAAGAACGTTTTCTACAACTAGACGGTGGCTATGTTGTTTCAATTGGTGATCACAAATCAAAGCAGGACACCATGACATGTGGGGTCCCCCAAGGTTCGATTCTTGGACCACTGCTCTTTAATCTCTACATGCTCCCCCTGGGTCAGGTCATACACCTTACCAACATTATTTATCATAGTTATGCAGATGACACCCAGATCTACCTAGCTCTATCATCTAGTGACTGTGGTCCCCTAGACTCACTCTGTCAGTGTTTGGAGCAAGTTAATGACTGGATGCAGTCAAACATCCTTCAGCTAAACAAAGACAAGACTGAAGTTATTGTCTTTGGAAATCAGAAGGATAGGATGGAGGTTATTGCTCAACTTGGCTCCAGAGGAATAAAAACAAAGACCCAGGTTAGAAATCTCGGTGTCATAACTGATTCAGACCTGAGCTTCACTGGTCACATTAAGGCTATAACTAGATCAGCATTTTATCATCTTCATCAAATAGCAAGACTCAGAGGTCTCATGTCCAGATCAGACCTAGAGAAACTCACTCATGCGTTCATCTCCAGCAGGCTGGACTACTGCAATGATCTTTTGACTGGTCTTCCCAAAAAAGCTGTGAAGCAACTGCAGCTTATTCAGAACGCTGCTGCTAGAGTCTTAACAAGAACCAAGAGAACCGAGCACATCACTCCTGTTCTTAAATCTCTACACTGGTAAACTACAGAATCAATTTCAAAGTGCTTCTACTAGTTTATAAATCACTCAGTGGCATGGAGCAAAAATACATGTCGAATCTCTTTCCAGTATATACACACAGCAGTGCTCTGAGATCCTTAGGAAGCAGTCAGCTGGTAAAACCCCGGGTGAGAACCCAACAGGGTGAAGCTGCTTTTAGCTACTATGCTGCACACAGATGGAATCAGATTCCTCATGACCTCAAATGTGCCCCAACTCTAGTAACTTTTAAATCAAAATTGAAAACTTTCATCCATTCATCAGCCTATGAAGGAATGTTTCTTATGCCTCACCTTCTGCACTGTAACTTCTCACCCTTTAATTTAGTCTATTTCTGATTCTTAAATCTGAAATTCATTTGATCTAAATGTATTTGTGTATTTTTATTGTGCTTTCACATGCTATTTTTGATAATGGAAAGCACATCGAATTACCTCTGTGTATGAAAGTGCTATACAAATAAAGGTGCCTTGCCTTGTCTTCTATATGAAGATAAGGAAGATGAACTTCTGTTATCTGACATGTTGTTGTGGGACAAACTCATGGAAGAAAACCAACCAGAAATAATTTCAGTCAGACTGATAAAAATACATTTTCTCTTCAATATTGACTTATCATAACCATCAATTGGAAAAATAACACCTGATTAGTCATCTTTAAAATATAATCATCAATGAGGATAAAATGATTAAGCATGTAAGTTGTAACATTCTTAGCTTTGCAATGCAAAATCTTGATTTATTCAAGCCATAAATATCTTTTTAGAGCCCTAAATATCTTAATAGAACACACTGCACAAAATACCCTAAGTCTTTAAAAAATTTAGTACACAATTGCAGCTGACTTTAGAAGTTGATCTGTTGTATTAGTTTATTCAGTTTCTGTTTATCATGAATACTTTCAAATAAAATGCTTTAGGTTTTTTATTTAGCTAAATTTTAATTACTTGGGAATTAAGAAAGTTTATCTAGATTTGAATCTGAAATTAAATTTAATAAAAGATAAAATGTCACATCAGAATGGATTATAATGTGTCCAACCTTGTCTGAAGGACATCTCACAGGTTTAATTTTTCTGAAAAAAAAGTACAACAAAATGTTCTTAAAATTTGCTTTTGATTGTTGTTTTTTTCTTCAGTCCAAACTATAATCTGATAACTCTTTTTTTTTTTTACATTACTTTAAGATTGTCAACTTTCCAGTATTTCACATCATCCTACTGCCTCACCCATCTGTCCCCTCTCCTCACCCTTGCTCATCTCCCTCCTCTTTTTTCTTGTCGCTCAGCAACCATCCGTAATTAATGAGCTTTTACAGTTCGATCTGATCTTCCTCTGGATTGGACATGTCTGATAAGCCCAGTGGAATATACACACAGGCCTGCCCTACTCTGCGTAGCACTGTCTGGAAATATAATTACTGACAAATGAACACACACACACACACACACACACACACACACACACACACACACACACACACACACACACACACACCTAAACACTTTAACACACACCAACTGAATAAGCTCAGGTTAATACCAATCTTTCATTCCATACTCTGCACTAATTAGAAATGTTCTGGGAAGTCATTTGTTCAGGAGTTGAATGCGCCGTGCTTTTGTCATCATTCAGACTGAGGAACTTATATAATTATTGAATGATATGCCTTAGTGGGCATATGTGTGTATGTTAATGACACGCTCTGCTGCTCCTAACAAACGTGACACTGGCACGGATAGGAAGCCAACGTTACACATCTAAACACGCTTGAGCCAGTCATTACAGAAATGTAATCTATCTTTTGTCAAATGACACTTAACACGCTTGCTTATCAATCTGCCCCTTTAGCCACACTCAGCAGCTGTCAATAGACTGCTCAAGTGGCTCTTCATACAAGCTTAATTTGGGGGAAGGAGATGGAAGCTGTATGCAGGCCAAAACTAATTTCCCCGAATGAAAAGATGGTCAAATAGCCATGTAAACAGAT
Source organism: Aphyosemion australe (assembly GCA_006937985.1). NCBI lineage: Eukaryota > Metazoa > Chordata > Actinopteri > Cyprinodontiformes > Nothobranchiidae > Aphyosemion > Aphyosemion australe. Next base: position 619,747 of record SSNS01000082.1, on the reverse strand, counting down.
CTGTAGGAGACCTGAGCATGTGTTTGATACTGTGAGCGTATAAGGGCATCTAGAGAGAAATTCACTCAGTTTAATATCAGTCAGGTTTATAGCTGTGGCCATGACAACAACCATGACTGGAGACGGAGATGACAATTTTTCAGTAGTGATGCACCAAACGTCCTTGTTCTGATGAGAGCAAAGATTGAAAGCACATTAAGAGAGAGCGAGGGGAGAGAGCGAGAGAGAGAAAAAGAAAGAGAGAGAAGGGAGACCAGGATCGGAAATGCTAGATAAGACTGAGCGCAGGCTTTCTGTCACATCCTTTGAGCTGTTTGTTCTACAGGCTGGTAGAGCTCTGAAATGTGCTTTTGTGAGTTCCTTGTCTTAAAGCTGTTATAGCAAATTTGTAAAACAAATGTGTGTGTGTGTACTTGTCTATACATCAAAGTGAGGACCAATGACAAAGTTAAGTTAGGACATTAGTTGCAAAGTGAGGACCTTTTGCCTGGTCCTCATTTTGGTACAATGCTACAGAGCTCTACTCATTAGTTTTAGAGGTATGGTGTGAATTAAGTTTTAGTTAAGGCTAGGGTTAGGAATAGATTGGTTATGGTAAGGGTTAGGTTTAGGGTTAGGCACAATCCAGTCACTAAAATGAATGGAAGTCAATGGCGGTCCTCACAACATATGCAAGATGAGAATGTGTGTGTGTGCATGCGTGTGTGTCAGCTCTGTCTTCTCAAACCCCCAGTCAGTCATAGCGGATGACTGCTCTTCCTGACTCAGGTTCTGTTGGAGGTTTCTTCCTGTTAAAGGGGAGTTTTCCTCTCCACTGTCGCTACATTCTTGGTTAGTATGAGAATTACTGTAAAGTAGGGGTGTAACAATATCCAAATCTCACGATACGATATTGTCACGATATGAACCTCACGATACAATATTTATTGCGATATTGTGGGGAGGCTCACGATAATAAGACTCACAACATAAAATACTTTGACTGGAATCCTCCGTCCTGCGTTCACCGCTGTGGCCTCCATACTCCATGTTTGTTTATCTTTGCTGTGTGGGCTGCACACACTCCTATTGGCGAACTGGCCAATGACGCGGAAGCAAAGGATCATAGTCTATGTAGTTTACTTTGCTATGCTCCGGTGGAGCAGACTGAAAAGTGTTATTTTTACCTCAAGACGTACTGTACGATATTGTGACAAGACCACGACGATATTGTGGTAATTTTACTACGACAGAGACTTTACAGTAGAGCTGTAACAATATTGTTACAGCCCTACTGTAAAGTCTCTGACACAACAAGTCAGTGACTCGATGCAATCTGCTGGGATTTCTTACAAAGGAATTTTTTTTTTTATCTAATTGGCATAATGAACTGAACTCAATGCATTGATAAGTTGGTTCAGTTGGAATGTTTGCTTTGTAAAGTTCCTGCTGGAGACCGACAACGGCCCAGAGCACATCCACACTGGCCGTTCTGGGATTCTCCAGAACTCATAGATTGCCAGTCCGCCTCTGGGCTGCACTCTCAGACAACAAACATTTCCAAACAACAAAACTAACTCCAAACAGAACATGTATACAACTCCTTAAATGTAAACTGTAAATGACAGCCCATTACTCTACGATTGATCATATTCAATTTTATGTGGAACCATTGTTTTCTTTATTTCTGACAGGGACCTCTCCTCTGTCCTGACTGCGTTTACAAACTCTGCAATGTGTCTCCTCTAGCCAGTGGAAACAAATGAAAACATTTATTTGATTTTAAAGACTGGATCCCAAACCAAAAACACTGATAACTTCAAATCTTAACATCTTATTAGAATTCTGTTTGAGTTTTAATCACTATTCTGAACATTTTTGTTTAAAAACAACTAAGAAAACAATATTTATGCCATCTGCAAATATGGACACCATTAAAGCAGAGGATAGCTAAAATATACCACGAACACTCAACAATCTGTTTTACTTTATCATTAAAAACAAACAGATCAATACTTATTCAAACAGATAAAACGTAACTATTAAGATGGCTAAAAATAAAACCTTCCTAATGTTAAATACTGATCTATTATTCATCCTAAGAAAAGTCATTTAAATAAAATACCCAAACTGATAATTTTATTTTGGATGCTAACTAGAAATGTTGAGATTTTGAAGAAACACAATATGAGATGCTGATTAGCATCAGTTATGATTATACTCTAACCTGGTTGCAGGTTAAACGCTCACCTGAATCTATTGTGTGACGTGTTCTTAAGACAGGAAGAGATGCTATTACTGTGAATGTTAACTTTAAAGAGGAGAGGAGGGGTGAAGCAGAGTGAGAGCAAGACAGAACCAAGCAGGGAGGAGGGGGGACTCGGTTGCTGACTCGGAGCTCTGCAGCGGTGAGCTTTGAGCTAGCGACTCACCAAGCTGTGCATGTGTCTGCTGTGGTGCAGACCTGCCTAGCCTCGATAGCCTCCCATCACCACTTCCACAGCTCAGTCAGCTGGCTGCTTCGCTCTGTCTCATCAGCAGCTGCTCCACTCTACAATCTTTAAGTATCTCGGTCTGTGACTGAGGATTTCCTGCCCCTTGAAGGATTCCCCCCTCTTTCCAAGCAAAGCAGACAGAGAAAAAGAGGGACAGATTGCAGGAGGGAAGGAAAAGAAGACAGAAGGAGCGAGAGAGCCAGCGGGCCGGGAGTGACCTTCGTGCTGTGGTGGCAAAGCAAAAGGCGGAGGATCGGGAACGTGCAGGATCCATCAGGTGTGTGTCAGCACTTAAATGAATGAGCAGCAGAGAGTTTGAATTGGTATTCAGAGGCTGTGTATGCTACAGTTGGAGGAATGTATTATATGAAGTACTAAAGGAAATGCTCTAAAACGTTGTGCCATCTCATTTATTGTGCAGTTTAAGTGAAGGGTATAAAAGTATGGGGAAAGAGTTGCTATGGAAGAAAAAAGAGTGATATGACATTTTGTAGATGAGCACATCCTCACAGACGCCTGATATAGAGATGCTGATGTGAGGAGAGTGAGATCAAAAATAAATAGAGGATTTTGGAGATGGATGTAGGTTATGTCAGTTACAGCTGAGTGAGGATGAAAAACGTACGTGTGTGTGTGTGTTTATGTGTGCGTGTGTTGCCAAGTCAAACCTGGCTGATTTGTGTAAAATGAAAAAAAAAATCTGTTTGATTATCAACCACTGTGGGCTGGGTTTAGCTTCAAGATTGCAGACTAGAGAAGTGTGTTCCCTCTGATAGCTGGGAGTGTCTCAGTGTGTTTTAAATGTAATCTGTTGCTAAATGGGATTATATCACACCTGCCACAGCATTAATCCACTGAAAAACAAAGTGGATAACATTTATCATCTTGTTACAGTGTTGTAGCACAGTAAACCCATGACATTCAGGGATCTTTGACACATTCCCCCAACCTAAAACATTGTTAAAACCAGCAGCATCTCTTCATGAGAGCAGCACTACCTGATGTCAGCGTTCTGAGTGGCTCAAGAACATGACAAAATGCACAAGTCACTGACATGACCTCCAAAGTCCCCAGATTACAACCTGATCGATAATTTGAGTGATGCACAGGAACAAGCTCGATCCACAGAACAGCAGAGTATCCAACACACAGGAATCAGTGAACCTGCTGTCTGAGTTCTGGAAGCATCCATCACAAGACTCTATTAACAGTCCTGTCGTGTCATTTTAGCAACTTTATTGTTGTGGTTGATTGGCCTAGATGCTTTTTTGTCACTGACCATGGAACTAAGTGTGTGTTGAATAAATCAGATATTTTTTTTCAACATGAATAGTCTCAGAGAAAATAAACTGGGATTAAAGCTACAATGGCAAATCTGCAATGCTTCTTAACAACGTTCTAACATGGTATAGCTATAAATATTTTGTGGAGATAAAAAACAACAAAAAAAGAGTTCTCTTGCATTTGTCTAAAAACCTCAGCTAATAAAAGGGCTTGGTCCGAAACCAACCATTGGACCTTCCTGTTGTCTGTCTCACTGAACCGCCGCACTTCTGAAGTTACCTGGGTCCTCCGTTCATTATGTACTTGCGTATTTAGCAACAGAACACCACTGGGTTCGCGGCTCAATAACATCAGAGAAGGAGAAACAGCCGGCTGTTACCACTTCAACTTTAGGACAAACTACCAGAGTCCCCCCCAAAAAAAACACCATTTGAAATCACAGACAACAAAAGATGTTTGGACGTAGAAAATGTCGACTGGTGTCTAGCGCTGTCTCGTTTACTGTGGCAATGCGCATTCTCATATCAGGGAGAGACATGGCCTTGGGATGATAGCTGATGAGAGAATTCTGTGGCCTTGTTTGTGTTTAAAAGCTAGCTCGTATTGCAGATTTGCCATTGTAGGTTTAACCAAATCAAAAAGTCAATGAAATAAAACAAGTTATTTGGAAAAAAAAAGATTCAACGCATGAACAATTATTTTTAAATAGTGTGACATTTTTACATTTTTTACCTTAATTTATTTTGAGTTGATCTCTCTGATAAAAGTTTTATTTTGACAAATGTCTCAGATGGGAGGGGCTTCATTTTCCTTACTTAGTATTTGGAAAAAAGCTAAGGGTAGTTTAGTGCAGCAAGTGGAGTTTCGCAACTGAGACAGAAGATCTGACAGGTCAAGCAAAATTATGACTGTCAAAATAAAAGTCTCACCAGCCAGAATGAGAAAGAATGAACTAAAAACAGAAATGTCTGACTAATCAAAGGTTTTGGTTTTGGATTGACTTTTTAAATGGCTTCAAATCAGTTTATTTTCTGGTTGATGCTCAATAAAATGTTGTTATTTTATTGGCATGATTCTCATTCCGTGACTGTCTGGCTAGAGTCCTCATGGTAAAACAGGTGTCTACATTTAGGGGTTTAACTTGAGGCTTGTGATGCATTGCTTGTGACACACTGCTGTTATGCCTGCTGCTTCACTAAACCACAATTTTTCTACAATTATTTGGGAGCTAGGTGAAATAATTTGAAAATGGCCAGATGACCATGTAATAACCTCTGTTTAGTTATTTTTTACATGTCTGTACAAGCAATGCAAGAGCTGTTTACCTTCTTTGTGCTAAATCAAGCCTAGGTTATAGGGCTCCTTCTTGTGTCCACAGACAGGGTCTAACGGTGTGGGTGAGAGGAGAGCATCTGACATCACTGCTTTTTGATGTTTCGTTGATGTCTTCAAGCCACGAACTTCAGTGTGCATTGCAACAGTTTGATGCTGAGTGTGAAGGGGCCAGGATGGAGTTGGCTTCTCCAAAACCAAGGTTGTGGTTTTTGATGGGAAAATGGTGGAATGCTCACTTTGGGTTGGGAGTGAGTCTGAGTTTAAGTATGTTGTTGGCTACATGTGATAGGAGGATGGCACAAGATATGGAATTATGGATCTGGTCTTAATGTAGGGTGATGCTCCTGTCTGTGTTGGTTAAAAAGGAGCTGAGTCAGCTGGAGTGGTTTGAGCATCTGGCAAGGATGCCTCCTGGTGTTCTTCCTTCTGAAGGTTTTCTTGGCACATCATCCTGGGAGGAGACCACAGGACACATTGAGGGAATTATAAATCCGCTCTGGTCTACAAACACTTTGGGATCCATTAAGAGGAGCTGAAGAGGGATATTTGGGCTTCTCTGGTTAAAAATCTTCATGACAACCTTGGATTTGCAGTAGAAAATAGATGAATGTCCTCTCAAAATCCTTTTATTTCATTACTTGACATTAAGACTTATCCAGAGAACAATGCACTCTGACCTCTTTCATTCAAGTGCACTTTTTTTTTAATAAATGCCCATATAAATTATACCTGTTTTGGCTCCAGCCAATTCTTTCTGTACTACTCGGTACGACTCAGCAGCAAGCATGCACATTCTGTATACACACACACACACACACACACACACACACACACACACACACACACACACACACACACACACACACACACTGCTGTATCACAACATATTGACTGTGAACATGTGCTCTGATTTAGTGGATATGAATGGTATTATTACTCTCTTTTGATAGAACCAAGGTTTACTCAATAATGCTGGCAAGTGTAATATTGCATTGTTTGCTTAGCTACATTTTCCATGTGTGTGTGTGTGTGAATGTGTGTGTGCTCAGTGGTACTCATAAATTTCCAACCATCCATACAGCTTTTAAACTGGGGGGGGCAAAATCCAATTAGATCCTCTTCAGACTGTCTGCCAACTACAAAAAAGTCTTATTATATCTCTGATTTAACAAATGTCTTTCTATAATCAAATGGGCCAAATGTACCTCAAACGGTATGCTTTTACTGTATTCGTTTTGCTTGCAGCATGCCTGTGGGGTTGACAAAGTTATATGCATAAAAGGTTGTGTGTGTGTGTGTGTTTCCAGCTAAGGATAAGTGTGTTATCCATGTGGAGGTAAGAGCTTTTTCCTGATAGATCCTGACTGAAAATTCTATTACCGATGTAGGTGTTTGTTATATTGCTTCTATGGATGGAGTTGGGTTTGAAGTCAGTAGAAGTGTGTGAGTTTCCATGAAGAAGCAATATAAATGCACATATTTCTTTTACGTGCAGCGAGAGTATGTGCACATATAGATGCAGGCTGTATAAATGCACATTTATTTAAATGCCTACAGTGTACCTCATCCTTTTTATGTCCTTTTCGTGGAGAGATTTTTTGAACATGGCAAATTAGAGATGGAGGGATGCAAAGGAAGATAGTGTCCCCTTCCTCACTTTCCCCTCCTTTGTGCTATGATGGCTATAATAAAAGCTCATCTATCTCAATCTCAGCCCAATCTCATCATTCACATGGGGCCTGCAGAGCCCCTGGAATGAGGGCTGTGTTGTGTTTAGGGAACGGTCATATGTGTGCATGGTATGAAGATGGATGCTTGCATCCGGAGATGCCATGCCTGACCTGTTGATGTACCTGTTGAGTGGAATGAATGATATTTTGTCACATTTGACACAGAAGGGGTCTGTTTTGTGTGTTTTGGTTAGCTTTGGATACATGAGCATGGATCGCTTCAAGAAGTCAGGCTAAGTGGGAATTCATTTGGGTTCAATAATCTAGTATTTTTCTCCTAGAGCAAGAGGTGATGAAGAAAATAGGATTGGGCAAATTTTAGAAGACAAAGTGACATGTGAGTTAAGAGATGAAAGCTAAATAATATCATCAGTGGCCTCATGTCCTACAGGTCTGATTAGGAATGTCTGAGCATTCCCAAATGCTGTGACAGACCAAGGTCACAGTCATTCACCGCACAGCGCTGAGATTGATGCTTAACTCTGTCAGGAAATGACACTATCTAATTTGGCCAATGGGCTTCTTCTCTACTTCAGATTAAAAGGATGATTTCTTTCACCCCGGGGCCCTTTGAGGATAAAAGAGTGTGTGTGTGGAGGTCTGCTATTTTGCAGCCAGGCTGGATGAGTGTGTGTATCTGGGCATTGTTGTATAATTTAATAGTTGTGAGTATTTGAATAAACTTACCTCTCATCCAGCATGTGCATGTGCCACCTGGCTGTTCAGTATTTAGTTATGGAATACATTGTAATGATTGGCAGTCTGTGATATTAGTTTGGGAATAATAATGCTCTGATAGCTCAACAGCGTTTGTCTCCAGAGAGTGACTCTCAGGTAATCCCATTGACTTGACACAATCACTGTCTTGCAGGCCAGTGCCTATGACAGGACATTGTTATTTTTCATTTCCCCTCTTAAATGTCATGAGCTCTGGTATTTGCAAAAGACTTGTGTATATCTGTATGTGTGTGATGCGGTCTTGATGTTTGGCGACAAGCAAACAGTTGTGAGATGTTTGAAATGTCCGCAAGTTAGAGGCAAGTGTTTTAAAGTGACTGTGTGTATTTTCCCTGGCGATAGGGGGCAGTACATACCTAAATCATTGCAAGCAAGCAGTATTTTTGTGTTAAAGTAAGACCTTACCAATGGATGGCCATTAGGGTCAACAATCCCTGGGAGCTCAATTTTAGAACAAGTACTTCCTCAGATTGTTTACCCTCCAGCAAAATGACAAGCACACCAGATTCCCTTTCATCACTGGCAGCAAGTGAAGAGGTAAATGTTTAAAACAGCATTTATGAATACCAAAAGTTTTGTAACAGCTTATTACAAATCTGTAAATGTGTTTTGTCCTCATGGGCTCACGTAGAAGGAAACATTGCATTTAATATGGCGGCGCCCAAAGACTTAGATCCGTGCCAATGTATTTTAGACCCATTTGTCATGGTTATATGTTACAAAACTGCCAACATTTTTCAACAACTGAGCATCATTTAATTAATTTCAAACATTTTGATGGATATTTCCAGAGGATGCTGGCTTTGTAAAATTCAAACAATATGATTTGTAATATGTAGGTACTTGTTTGATAAAACAAAATAATTTATTGGAATAAAAAAGTAAAACATTTTGTAAAATTGTTGGACAATACAAAAAAATCATGCATACTCCTGCTCAATATGAAATCTGAGACCTTTACCTAGTTTAGACATGTTGGCCTTGCTCAAAATCTTAGTGGAAATTAAAGCATCATAACTACACACATTGTTCAACCATTAGTAAAATTACTAGAGAGAAATATTACAAAAAGTTTTTTTTCAACAGAAACTTGAACATCCGTTGTAGTGATGAAGTGTGGCAGAGTTACCAATGTCATGGAAACATAAAATCATCTTTAGGTAAAAAACAAAAGGACTTCAGTTTGGGCCTTTATTTTTCTAGTGTTGATCATAGTCTGTTTTAAGTCTTACAATCAATAAATGAAATTAAAAAACTCTTTTAGTGTTATTTCTGTTAATCATGACAGTGAATGTTTGATAAAAACCAAAATAACAACCAAAAGCTATGTTAAAGAAAAGGTATAGAATAAAAAGAAACATGAAAAACAGTTGAAAAGCAAATCTGAACATAAATAAAACAAAAAAGTAAAAAGTCACAAAAGAAGGAAATAACTAAATTCCACAGACTTGAGCAGTTAACCCGTGTCTCACTGTTGATAGCAATAACAGACATCAAATTTCCAATGCATTCACACTGAAATGGTACAAATCTTTTATTTATGGTTGAGTTGTATGGATTATATGAAGTCATTGCAATGTCATGCATCTTGTGACAGTTTAAAGTCTTTTAATTTTGTGCCCTTTTTTTCATGATTTACCATTTTGCACTTTGTTTGACAATTCTTCCAAAGTTTCTTCACATTTCCTGCACTCTGAATCACAGATGCAGATGCCCACAACAACTCTGGGACCATTCTGAAAGGGTACTGGTTTAGACATGTTCAACATTTTACAACACCATAGCGAGGCCCTGCAACTCGTGCAAAGAAACTGAGAATCCTTGTGAACATTTCGAGGCATATTGGAAACTCCCTTGCAATTGCCATTTGCAGGTTTTTTGAAACAATCACAACCCAGTGAGATTTTAGTTTTCTGCTGGTGATGGCAGCCAGCTCAACCACTGTTGGTGTTCAGTTTGTAGTGCCTGTGCTTCATTTTTACATTACAAGAAAATAAAAGGCTATTGTAAATAATGACATTTCCTGACAGACATTATTAATGTTTTAGCAAAGAAGAAAACCAAGTTGTTTTTTTGTAAATGTTGAATTAAGCACCCATAAAACATAAGGGCCAATCTGATTTGCTGTCTGTGACCCAAACTGATCTGAGTCCACAAAACATTTGGCTGCACACCACTAATTCTGTATTTCCACTTCAGGCACATGCAACTGCTCACTGCTTTAAAGTAGATTATTCCCTATCTTTGTATTGTCAGTCGATCATAGTAGCCATTCAGAAACCTATATAGGCGTCCTGTTTTATATGAATATTTATATAACAGAGACAGAAAGCTTTCTGTTTCTTTTTGTTTTTGTACTACAGGAACTCACGTCATCTAGAGATAAAACTGTTTTTATAAGATCAACCACTTTCTCAGCACACACCGTGACTATTCTAGTCAGGGCAGTAGTAGATCAGGAGGTAGAGCGGGTTGTCCAGTAATCAGATGTTTGTAGGATCAATCCCGGCTCCTGGCAGAGAATGCTGCTATATGTCCTTGGAAAAGACACTTAACCCACCTTGCCTGCTGCTGTTGGTCGTAGGGACCAGTGGCGCCAGTGTATGGCAGGCCTCACCTCCGTCAGTGTGCCCCAGGGCAGCTGTGGCTACATTGTAGCTCATCATCACCAGTGTGTGAATGTGTGTGTGTGTGTGGGTAGATGATTGATTGTGTTGTGAAGGGCCTTGGGGGGTTGTAGAAACCTAGAAGGCGCTACAAATACAGGCTATTTACCATTTTAGTCATAAGACAAGTTTACCTGCCTTCTTTAATAATGAATTCACTCTGTAAACAGTGCTATTTTGCACTGAAAAAGTAAAATAGTTCATATTTATGGAAGTGGATCATTACACAGAAATGGACTGACATTGATCTCCAGGTCGTTTTGAGTCTGTTTTTCAGGTGTGGATGTCATCAGTTGCATAATCATTTAATACCATCGGGTCATGCTTCAATAATGTGAAAATGACTTCTGTCATGTTCATAATCATGAAATTACAAAACAATTGCAACACACTGTCAGTAGAAAAATAAAATAATTATAAATTCAGTGCCAAAACAAGAAACAAAATTATTATTACAGAACAGCACAAGTACGGTGAAAGCTGTTTTTCCCCTTATTTAAAATAATTACAACCTTTCCTCTATTGAACGGTAAACTTTAAGCTGTTATCTACTTTTGAATAATTTGCCTCAAAAATAATTCTTCTTTTAGCAGCTCATTTTCAAGCCTATAAAGTATGAACTGATGCAGAAAATGGATTTAGTTTATTTTTACGTCAAGTTAACCCAGAATGAAAATGGATTAAAACAATGTGCATTTCCAAATCCATAAAAAACAAAGTGGATGGAGAAAAAAGAACAAGAATAAAATCAATGCTGTATTTATGAGTCGTCAGTGGTGCAGCAGGTGAAGAGAGTGTGAAAGCTGTGGGTCAGGATAACAATCTGACTGAAGTGCTGGATCGATGATACGCTCTTCAATCCATAACATATTAATTGGAGAATATACATTATTACTGTTAAGAGATGTCAGGTGGATGGGGCAGACGCAGGAGGCACTGGGACACGAGCAGCCGAGCAAGGCAGAGGAACACAACGCTGCATCTGGGCTCACAGCCAGGCAATAAGCATCAATTCTCCATTCTTCCTGCCTTCTTCCACTCTGTAGTGATCCACTCTCCAGATGTACCTTCTTTGTCCGTTTCATTTTATGTCCTAATACCCTGATTGAAGTGGTCACCTTTTCTTGTCGTGGTTAATGAGTTGCACGTGTCAAAGAGCAGCTCATTCAACCATGGAAGGAGGCACAGCTTCTTAAAGGAGGAGCTTCACTCCACATCTAAAAGGCCAGACCTGGACATTATTACTGTGAAACTAATGTGGGAATGTTTTATTTAGTTTTTACATCACTGCTGCATTGTCTTACGTAGTTTTAAAATTAATTTCATGAATTTATTCCTTTGCAAAGCAGCTTCTTGTCAATGTTTAAATCCAGCAGAAGGTGGTATCTTCTCAGTTTCCGTCCACAAAGCAGATGCGTGCACGAGCTGGGTGCATAAATCTGTTTGGATGTGTGCAACAATGTGTGTTGTCTCCTGTGGTTTTGTGTTTTGCACTTTGGTTTGTTCACAGCTCTTTTCTGGCTGGGTGCAGTGCAGCGTAAAGTTGTGCACCATGCCCAAGTACCAAAACGTACAAAGAATATTAAAAAAAAAAAAAAAACCTAATGGGCATGTTGGCATGAACAGCAGCTCCTATTTCTTGTCAATCACACTCATATTTTTAGAAACCCTACAGTGACACAAACACTCAGGACACCACTAGAATCCATATTTTAAGGAAGCAGTAATTTGCTGTGATTTATGCGACATGTGAAGCTAACAGTGATTTAGATTTTTGTTTGTTGCTGTTAAATTGAAGAAAGCAGGTCAATTCCACAAAACAACTGACCTCCCATTTTATAAAATCACCACAAAACTGGATTGTAATCATGTTAAATATGTGTTACAGGAGAAAAACTCACTTACAGGGAACACAAATGTTTGACAAAAATGCAAAATGTTTAAATACTAGAAATAATAAACTACTTCCCAGCATCACAAGAGGCTGACATTTTCTCATTTATCTTCTGATGATACTCGTTTCATCGCAATCAGCATCATAGCCATAATTATGACAATTACATGACACATCATCTTAAGCAATCAACATTCATTACCACTGAAAAAACAACAACGACCACAAATAAACAATGTTTCCATCCCCCAAAACAAAAGTGGTCCATTTAGCTGTTGTCATTTTAAATAGACACTTTCCTCACGTTTGCTTCTTTTGTTGCTGGATGTTTAAAATGATTTTGCCCCTAAGCTTGCACCACATGATTGCATAGTTTCCCCACTTAGAGTATTAAAACACAAACAACAAAATAACTAGTTTTTAATCAGAAAAGAAAGCGGAAGAAGCAGGTCTGTGATGACAGTGAACCCGCTGTGCAGGTTTGACATGTTTTGTGTACTTTGTTGTTTCTGTATTGAAGTGATTCATTTAACATTAAACAAACCACCAAGAATAAGACTCCTTGCTTTCAACCCATCTTTGTAAGCCTCAGGTTTTCACAGTGAGTCAACAAAGCCCTATGTAGCATGAAAACACTTTATCAGTTCATCAAGTCTTAAACTGTACAGTGGAAAAGAAGCAAAACTGGGTTAATTGTCATTGATGCAGTGGAATAAAGGCTTGCTGAAATATATACTATTAAAATGTTCCTTAGATTGTCATCAGTGAACAGTTACAGCGTCCATGAGTCTAGCTTCTCACAGGCATTAGCATCAGGCTCAGTTCTGACCCACTGGTGGAAGGATCCCCCTGCATTTCCTTTTTACACGTCAGGACTGGGTCCAGGTTCTATTCAAAGTCTGTCCATTGGGCCCTTGATCAGTGTAAAAGTCTCTCATTCGTTAAAAATCAATGGCCTCTTTACCTTTGGAGAAGACCGTTAAAGTGTTTAGCTCCAATGTACAGAAAGCTAGGACTCTGAAATGCATGACATACTGCCAGTGGGGGGCAGTAGGGGGTGGGAAAAATCTGGAAGAGGGCTACAAAGGGTTCCTAAATCTGAAAATCCTACAGTGAACATAAGTAACACATAAGTAAACATCAAACTTTTAAACCAGTTATGACGCACTATGTTCATTTTGAGACACGTTAAAGTTTTGTTGACATCCTTCAGTGTTTTCTGCAGAAAATGAGCATTGTTGAGACAATTGTAGTCTGTAGTGTGTCCAGCTCCCATTTAAGCTACAGCTAAGCCTGGAAGGAGGGGAAATGGTGGACAGTTGGACAGAGAGGGGAATAAGTGCAACGGTTTCTTTAAGGAGCTTGGTTTCAGCTTGTACCTGTGGACATAGATGCAGTAGAGTTTCAGTTGAGCACTGTGAGAAGACAAGGTGTCTGAGAGAAACTGAATACTAACATGCTATAGTTTTGCCTCTGGTGTCAGAACGGTAGATTGGTGTAGCATTTTCTTCTTCTTTTTTGTTTTGTAAAGCTCCTCGCCTCCTCCTTCCTCCCTCTCCTCCCGTCACTGCGGTGTGAGTAAGGTGAGGCTAGATGAGTTGCTATGTTAGAGGGAATGCAGCAGTGAGGGAGGTGAAGCTTTATTTCCTCGTGAAAGGTGTATTTTTCTCTTGTCAACAGCCATAGCTGCACCAGCCTCTCCTTGACTCCCCCTCCCAAACTCCATCTTTTCCCTTACATTTCTCTGGTTTCTATCTTCTCCTCCTCTCTCTTTCTCTCTCTCTCGCTCCCTGCCTCCTATATGGAGCTGCACAGGACAGATTGAGGGTATTATTTTTTTTCACAGTGAGTTTTTTATCCATGCTGTGATACTGAAGGTCCCATACTGCTCCTTTTTCCAAGATAAATTTAAAAACATTTTTCTACAGCTGCACTCAACCCCCCAGTCCCCTTTTTCACCAGCTCTGCCTCTGCCCCTCAGTCACACACACACACACACACACACACACACACACACACACACACACACACACACACACACACACACACACACACACACACACACACACACACACACACACACACGCATGCACGCATGCACGCGTGCGCTCTCTTCCCTGTTTCTTCCTAAGGCAGTGGTTCTCTCTTGAACACTGACATCAGATAGCCTCCCTCCAGCAGTCCACTCCTCTGGGAGGGATTTGCATTTTATTTGCATCTCATGACAGATTTAATAGAGCAAACTGTGCTCCATCCTGAGTGAAAATGATGAGGAGGGAGGAGAGGAAAGGTGAAAATAGCTGGGGAGAATTGGTCTGCTGGTGACGGCGTGTGCCACCAAGCAGCTGTTACTGTCTCATACCCAGCTGATGTGGCTCTGCAATTAACCATGTTCTTAAAAAGATAAACACAGTGATGCTTTATAGAGAGCTAGAATGAACCCTTTAGCGTTTAGGTTCTGCCTACAGTGTCTGAGTTTATATTAACAGAAGCCAGAAGCCTCAGCAAAATTACACATTTGGAAAAATATTAAAAAAATGTAAGGATTAAGTAACTTTTTTTTATACTATTTAAATTATATGTTAGGCTTTCAAAATGCCTTTATTATAATAGTAAAATAGCCTGGGATTAATGCAAAGGGACCACATTTAAGTTATCTACTTTATATTCCGTGTCCTTCCATATGGAAAAGATTTGTATGCAAATTCTTTATAAAAACTTGGGTAATCCTAAGAAGGACAAGGCCTGTGATTGAATATTGGTAAAACACACTTTTTATCACACCTGATGAAATGGGGCTGCACCAACAGGAAGAGAGAGAAATCACTGTGAGAAGAATGAAGAATGGACCATTTTTACTTGAGCTGAGAACGATACCATACCATACCATACCATACCATACCATACCATACCATACCATACCATACCATATTATACCAAATTTATTTCTAAGCACATTTAAAAACACAGTATGACAGCTGACCAAAGTGCTGTACAGGTACAAAGTGAAAACACAAGATATATAGCAAAAATTACAGTCAACAATAAAAACATAGCAGCAAGGAAGACGTTTATGAGTGAGAAAATCCCAGGTCATAAAAGTAGGCCTTCAGTGATGACTTAAAACGGAGAAGAGACAGTGCCAGTTTCACTGAGAGGGGAAGAGCTTTCCAGAGGGTGTGGGCAGCATACACAAAAGTATGCTCCCCCCTGTGATTTACATTTTATAGATGGAACACTGAGCAACAGATGATCAGCAGACCTAAGTTCCCGGTTCGGCACATAAAGGGTTGGAGGGACAAGCCAGGGCAAGGCCGTTCAAGGCTTTGAAGACGAAGGTCAAGACCTTAAACTTCACTCGAACATTTATAGGAAGCCAATGGAGACGGCCCAGGACAGGAGTCAGGAACCTAGCTGCTGCGTTCTGGACTACCTGCAGCCTTTTTAGAGTAGAGGTGGGGACACCAAACAAGATAGAATTTGCGTAGTCCAAACAGGAGGTAATAAACGCATCAATGACGAATTCCAGATGCGCCTGCTTCAGGATCAGTTTTAAGCAAACCAGTTGGCACAGCTGGAAGAAACATGATCTAACTACAGCATTAATCTGGGGGGCATCGAGAGGCCTGCATCCAATTTGACCCCAAGGCTGGTCACACACTGTTTTAGGTTGTATGTGACCCCAAGGTACAGTCACAAAACTGAACGCTAAAAATTCTGTCAGATAAATAGGAGTGTAACCACTTCAGCTGGGTACCCCTGAAACCCACCCAAGAATCAAATCTGTCCAATAAAATGTGATGGTCAACTGTGTTAAATGCTGTAGAAAGGTCCAACAGCAGGAGCAGAACAGGAGACCCATCAGAGGCCACCAGAATGTCATTTGTCACCCGGAGAAGAGCAGATTCGGTGCTGTTCGAGCGGCCTAAAGCCAGACTGAAATACATCAAATAGAGAGTTGCTGTCAATGTAGGCTGAGATTTGATTATGGACAATCTTACTGAGGACCTTAGACAAAAACGGTACTTTAGAGATTGGATGGAAATTTGCATAATTAGAGTGGTCCAGACCAGGCTTTTTCAAAATCGGTTGCACAAATGCTTTTTTAAAGGACGTAGAAAACACTCCAGTAGTTAGGCTAGAATTAAAAATGTTCAAAATGGCAGGGCCCACAATAGAGATGATATCACACACCATTCTAGGGGGGAGAAGAGTCCTCAGGAGAGCCTGTCGGATTCATGGCTCTAATCAGACCTTTCAGGTGCTTGAGTGATACAGGAGCAAAGCTGGAAAAAAAAGGGAGGGTCCGATGACTCAACCGGACAAACAGATCCTGGATGCACAAGACTATCCCTAATGACCCAGACTTTATGGAGGAAAAAGTCCTGGAGCTCAGTACACAAGGAAATGGAGGGATTGGGACCATCAGACTTGGTTATCGACAGAATGGAGTTAATATTGCTGTAGAGTTTAGACTGATCACCCTGGTGCTGAGAGATTATGCCTGAGAAGTATTTGTTCCTAGCAGATCTAACACTTTTCTAGTATAAATCGAGGGCATCAGTCAAAAGCTGTCGAGACGTTTGCAACTTGTCCTTCTTCCACCTCCTCTCTAGCACCCTACATCGCCGCCTAAGGCAGTGTGTTTCCTCATTTAACCAAGGGTCAGAGATAGTTTTTCTACGTCTGGGTCTAAGGGGAGCGACAGAGTCCAGGGCAGCTGAGCAGACCAGGCCAAAAGAATGTAATGGGCTAAACACGTCCCCAGTGGACCCAGGATAGGGAGAAGTGAGTGAATCAGCATCCAAAATAGATGGCAGTGAGGCAGTCGTGCTGGGGGAGATATACCTAGTATAGCGAGGAGTCTGCCTTCTTGCTTAAGGTAATAAGGCAGAAATATTAAAAACAATCAAAGTGGTCAGAGAAACATACAGGGTCAACAGTCAGATCAATCACACTTAGTCCAAATGATGAAACCAAGTCCAGCGTGTGGGAGCGATCATCAGTAGGAGCACTGACTAGTTGCTGGAGGCCCAAAGAAGCCAGGACATCTGTAAAATCTCTCACCAGAGGTTTTGAGGGACAGCAAACATGAATATTAAATTCACCCAGAATAATACCTTGGTCATATTTGGGGAGATAATCAGCTAAAAATTCACAAAATTCCCTAATAAAAACAAAATTATATCTTGGTGGCCGGTAACAGGATAAAAAGTATAAGAGGGGAAAGACAGAGTTCAAACACAGACTTCAAAGCTAGCGGGGGCTGATAGGCCCGGGAGGAGTACACAGGAGTACATAAACTCACTGTCATCTATTAGTCAACCTTTGACCAGTTAATGCCTTTAAAAGCTACAGTGACCATAAGATTTGACAAATGTAATGATTATAATTAGAAAGGAAGCTTTAGAAGAATATTTTAGAAACATTTTAATCAAACCAGGAAGAACAAGTGTTTACAAAAGTTTACAAAAGTGCATTTTCTCAGCAGAAATGAAAATATATGTAGACAGTCAGGCAGGCTCCCTCACTCTCTCATTTTAAATCAGCTTTAAAGACATACTTTTATGACATGGCCTTTCCCATTGTTGATGTTTTCTAGTTTTATTGTGTTGTGTTTTATTGTTGCTCCTGTTGTGTTTCACTTACTGTGTTTTTAATTTTGTACTTGTACAGCACTTTGGTCAGCTGTCATGCTGTGTTTTTAAATGTGCTTTAGAAATAAAATGGTATGGTATGGTACACTTTTGTTTGCTGTAAAAGTGATGAGTTCTAAAATGATATAATATAAGATTCAGATGAATTAAGATCAAGTGTTTTCAAGTTAACAGGCTCAGGTCAGATTGAAATGAAAGGTTATTGTTTTTAAAGTTAGTGTGCTGGTGTCTTCACGTCACATCTAAAGTTAGGGTCATTCTGATGCCAGTTTACTACAGATACAATAATTACTGTAATGTACTTCACTTTACAAGCTAGAAAAAAAGATGAAAAAATGAAGAGAACTTGAATTAAATCAGTGGAGCCACAGTTTTGGTCATTTTCTGTAGAAAATCTTTAGTCCTTTGCTCACAGACTGAGGCTTACACGGGATAGCTGCTGACACAGAAACCTGAGCTGAGGTAAGATCAGGACTGTTTAGCTGAGTAATTGGACTTCTTCATTTTTGTTCCCCTTCTCATACTTTACAATCCCCAAAACAGGTTTACAACTCCATTAATAAGGCAGAAAATATGATTTGTTTACATAAACTCATATGAGTCAGTGCATGACAATCGTGAGATAAACCCCGGTGCATCACTCAGCCCTTTTTTAATTACCTTATTGTGCTGTTACCTCAGCAGCAAACGCCTGGAAGGAAGAGGCTTTTTCAATTAGGACTTATTCTCCATTAAAGCTCCAATCCTCACCACATGCTCGGTGACTGTCTGCGTGTGTGTTTGGTAACCTTTCTAATTTCACACTTGTTAAGCTTCCATGTAAAAGGCAACATTTTAGCGAGAAGCCCTCAGGATGGGTGAATGTCATTAGTAGTAACTGTGTGTGAGTGTGTGTGTGGGGGTGTGTGAGTGTTAGATGCTGCATAGATTAATAATGCGAGGAAGGTTGCACTCTCACAGGAACCTTTACAACACAGACGTGGACACACACATAACAAACAACATGCATCAGCATACTGTTGCTTACATTCCTGAGACAAAACGAGGTGATCAGCCCAGTCCCTGATCTCTGCAGGCATATTTTCCTCGTGTGTATTTCACGTTGATGATTATGCTCTCTTTCCGTTTGTTCCGCGGCTTGTGTGTGTCTCTCTCCTCCTCTCCCTCTGTAATTTATGTGTTGTTGTTGGGGCTGGTGCTGATAGGCCCAGAGATGGCATTTAGCTAAAGAGCAGAGAGGCTGTTAGCTTCTCCATTCATCTAATCAATCTCACTAATGAAAGCACTGTCCTCTCCACAGCCACTTTCTTCCCTGTCTTCTTTCATTCTGCCCTCCACCTTCTCATCATTTGCTCACCTTGTGCTTGTATTGTTTTTGACTTTCCAACCCTTTAAAAGCTCCTGACCCCCAGTTGTTTTTTCCTTGCTTCCTTTTATCCTCTCCTCCTTCACACATCTGGCCTAGATTAACAAGGTTCCACTGAAGCTGCTTCTTTCCTTCCACTTTTTCAGGAAGACTTGCAGCTCCTCCTCCCCCAGTAGAGCATATGCTGGATTGACCCACTTTGGGTGAAAATGGGTATTGTAGTAACAAGCACCAAGGATTTAGCGACTGTCTTCTAAAGTGAGTCTTTTCTCAAACAACAAGAAAATCAGCATGACTTGGTCTACATCTGGTGTGATGAGTATTAATGTAGTGTACTGTTCTGCATTGGGTACACCTGTTCAGTTTCTTGTCAACACAAGTAGCTAATCAGCCAATCACAGGGCAAAAACACAATGCATTTAAGCATCTAGTGAACACCACTTGCTGGAGTTTAGACTGAACATCTAAATGAAGAAAAGAGACTGAATGCAGCATGGTTTTTGGTGTGAGACAAGCTGGTCAAGTGTTTGAAAACATCTATTGTTTTTTTTTAACCCACAACTATCTCTATAGTTTACAGTGAATTGTCTGATAAAGAGAAAAACACATCAGTTGTGTGGATGAAAATGTCTTGTTGATGTCAGAGGACAAATGGTAAATGACCTGCACTTGTATAGCAATTTATCAAGCCCAAGGACTCCAAAGCACTTTACACTACAGTTATCCATTCATCCATTCACACACACATTCACACACTCATGGTGATAAGCTACATTGTAGCTACAGCTGCCCCGGGGCACACTGACGGAAACGAGGCTGCCGCACAATCAGCGCCACAGGTCCCCCTAACCACCACCAGCAGGCAAATTGGGTTAAGTGTCTAGCCAAAATACACGACGACTGCGTGAGACTGGAGTGGAGCTTTGAACTGGCAACCCGCCGGTTACAGGACAAACTCCCAAATCCTGAGCCACCGTTGCCCCAGAATGGGCAGACTGGTTCTAGATGTCTACAAAAAAAACAGATGGACTCCAGCAGCAGAAGACCACACCAGGTGTCACTCCTGTCAGCTGAGAACAGTGTCATTTTCACTGCTATGCAGAAGATGCCCAGGTATACATCCCTTTTAACAGGGGCCACAATCACTCTTTGAATTCTCTCTCAGTCTTGTTGAGGTTAGACAATGGATGTTCTCTAACGTCCTTCTTTTTAATGACAACAAGAGAGGTTTTTGGTCCTAGTGCTTCGTCAGGGTCCTGTGCGGTTGACCTTGGTCAGCTTGCCCCTTTCTTGAAACCTAATGTGACATCCCTGGGTGTCGTACTGGACGGGGATCTTATCTTGGACTGGAAGATCAGTGCGGTGACTAACTCTAGTTTTTATCAACTAAGAAGGATTGCCAAGGTAAAGAACTTGCTATCAAAACAAGATTTTGACATGGTTATTCACACTTTTATTACATCAAGACTTGATTACTGTAATTCATTGAACTTTGGTGTTTCCCAGTCTCCCCTCTGCCGTCTTCAGGTGGTGCAGAACGCGGCTGCACGTCTGCTCACTGGGACGAGAAAGATGGAGCATATTACTTCCGTCTTGGCCTCACTGCACTGGTTGCCTCTTCATTGTAGAATCCAGTACAAGGCACTTTTATGGGCATTTAAATCTCTGCATGGTCTTGCTCCAAGCTACATCTCTGAGCTACTGGTTCTTCACTCCCCTTCACGGTCTCTGAGGTCAGCTGATAGGCGGCTCCTTGAGTCCCAAGAACGAGACGTAAGCGCAGAGGTGACGGGGCTTTTTCAGTAGCGGCCCCTAAACATTGGGATGCTCTGCCTCTGCGCATTAGGTTGGCATCTTTAACGTTTTAAATCTCTCTTGAAAACCCATTTTTATGCTTTGTCTTAACATGACATGAGAGTCTATTAGTCTTTATGTATTTTATGATGTGTATTGTTGTGTGTTTTGTTTTATTTTATATTCATTTTTAATGTTTTGAATAAATTTTTAATTCCGTGAAGCACTTTGTTCAGTTTTACACTGTTGTAAGGTGCTATACATATGAAGTTGACTTGGCTTGTATTGGTACAATATCACAGTGCTTAGTGTGCTGCAAATTTTAAAGTCTGTGAAACAGAGTAGAGATACAATCTAGAGATGTTAGTTTTTAAACACAAAAAGCATTAAATGTTTGTCCAAACAGTTAAGACCAGACCATGTAGTAAAAACATTTTAAAAGAAGAATCTCTCTCTTCAAAGCTTCCCAGCATTAGAAATGTATAGTAATACTGTCTTTGTAACCTCTGGCATCAATAATATTCATATACGGTGCTGCCAACTATAATTCAGTTCACATTTTTATTCGGTCAAAAGAAAACGCAGAGAAGAACGTTATGGATTTTTAAAAATCAGTTTTACACAAAAGAGAAAAACATTTAGCACATTCATGTTTTTTAACTGTTTAAATGCAGCAGTTTAACAATGATTCATTTACAGCTTCTAATGAGCCAAAACAGAAGAGTGATTCTGTCAACCAGAGGTATCGTTGAACATGTGGTAAATAAAGGGTGCATCCAAGAAACCATTTTGATTCTTGACATTAAAAAAACAAACAATACATTAATTCACTTTTAACTGAAGAGTTTTATCTACATTATCTCTGAAAATAGTTGTTTTCTTAGCGGTGAAACAATGGTCCAGAAATCCCCTCTTTTCTTATTAGTGAGTATGTGAGGAGAGAAAATTCGAGGAAAATGCTTCAAAGTGATGAAATTTTCAGAGAGACATTGCTCTCTCCGTGTGTATAAATTACTGTTTTGTTTGTGAGTATGTAGCCTTGGGGTATTGGTGTGTGGTGGACAGAGACTCAGCAAAGAGCCTTTTTGAGAGGTTTTCCCTTCAGCAAGGTCGCTCCATCACTGAATCGTGGTCTATATCTTTCAAACATTTATAGTCTTTCACAATTCTCTCTCTCTCTCTCTCTCTCTCTCTCTCTCTCTCTCTCTCTCTCTCTCTCTCTCTCTCTCTCACTTGCTCGCTCGCATGCACACACACGCACACACACGCGCACACACACACACACACACACACACACACACACACACACACACGGACATGACATTTGCCAAAACCACAGGATAATTGATTATTATCAATCCTGGACCCAAGTTATTACATTTTAAGGATTTTTGTTACTTGGACCTGGTTTTCATATTCAGAACTTGTTATGGTACTTTTGTGCCTGAAACACAAACACACACAGATTCATGCTGAAGTTAGATAGCACGACTCAGTTTTAGTGAAGGCTGAGCTGTTTTGAAGCTTTTGTTACTTTAGAAAAGAAATTAAGGGATATATTTGCTGAGTAATGGACCATCGATTCGCTTGTGTTAAAAGACAAAACCTTTTATGTATCATTGATAGTGCATTGCTGAGCTATTATTGTCCTACATTTTACTTTTTTCTTCAAGAAAGTCACATTTGCTTTTAAATGAATTTTGTCCCAGTTAATTGTGTGTGTGCGTGCGTGATTGCATGCATGCATGTGTGTGTGTGCAAACTGTAGGACAGCACAGATGTGTTATTGCTACAGTTTCTCTTTTGCATCAGTGATTTCTATATTGTTTTAAAGACACACACACACACACACACACACACACACACACACACACACGCGCGCGCGCATATGTACACACATATGTCCGTTAGATATGCATCAATCATTGCTGCAGGCTCACATGTTATTGTGTTGTCACTTATCCAAACATTCCTCTACTGGTCCACTGAGTAAAGACCTCAATCAGGATTTACATTTACTGCAAGCACCTTTTTGATCCTTTACTCACTCCGCTCCTCTGGAGAGGAAGAATACACACGCCTTTAGCAAAAAGCCCAGATTTTATTGCTATTTCAATCCTAAAATTACAGTGAAACTGGAACACTGAAAGAGGGATGTAAATATGGTTGTTTGAGGATAATCTTGTCTGGTTTGTGGATGTGAGAAAACAAAAAAGAACGGATGAGAAAGATGTACAGAGCAAAAGTGGTAAATTGGGACAGTCAAGTCATAGGGAGGGACAGGTTAGATGTCTGTGTGTGTTTGAGATGAGTCTGCATAATCATGCACAGAACTGAATGCTGATCAGGGACAATAAAACCTCCATTAAAGATTTATCCTGAAGAGATGGAAGGAGGGACGGCCGGATGATTGAGAGAGAAAGAAAGGAGCTAGAGGGGAGGCTTGAGGGAGAGAAAGCTCTCAGGTTTCTGTCACAGAGTGGATTATAGCAAAGACACCTCTCTCCACCCATCACTGCGAGACACACATGCATACACGAGTGCTCAGACTCCATGCATTTTAATAGCCCTGTCACCTCCAGCTATAATACCAGACAATGGCTCTTTGAGCAGATTCTCGTTTTCAGTAGTGTCTTTTTTGCCTCCCAACAGCCTCACGTGTCAGCTAACTGGCCAGGACTCCACAATTATAGATCCCATCTGCGTAGTCACAGAGCAACAGCAAACCCCAAGCAAAACAAGCCCAAGACCACTCTGTCAAAATGTCACCTGGACTGGGCTGTGCCCCAGGCGAGACACTCTGGTGCCTTTTAGTTAATATCTACAATAGCTTTCTGGGGAGATGAGAAGTAGGGGGGAGCAAATGAAATGACATAGAGAAAATGCAATCTAATTCACTGTCTCCCCTCCTCCCCCTCCTTCAATGAAGTGTGCTGTCAGCTTTATCTCAAAGCTCCGACCCCAAACCCCTCCTGTAAACCCCCACTAGTTTAAAACGTTAAAAATGCCTGAGATTCAGGATTGATTCAGATGGTATTTGAGGAGCTACTTTTATGTTCCACTTTTAAGTAACTGTCTGGTTAGGTGTGTGTTGAGAACAAGGAGGAAGACGAGCTTGAAGAGAGAAAAATCTGTGGAACAGATATGGGGGAAATGGGGGTTGTGGATGCATGTATATGGACCATAATGAGCAGAAAAGAGAAGGACACAAAGCCTGAGACAGGAAATCTTAAAAGGACAGCTGGAACAGTAGAGGGCAGTGCATCACAGGAGTGGCACATTTACTCTAATGTTCACCGTGTCACTGATCTATGCATTTTAAAAGAAATAACATTCACTGTTTTTTACAAGCTGACACAATTTCAGCAGAGGGATGTGTTCAGGCCACATGGGTGCCCTAAGCAAAACTGAATTTTGTGAGCAATCCCGTTAAGATGATTTTCGGACTGAGGGTGGGGGTGGGGGGTGGGGTCTCACAGAAGTATTTTTTAAAGTCTGATTGGTACCCCCCTGGCCCCTAGGTGCCCTACGCACAGTGCGTGATGCGCGCGGGCGGAGCGCCAGCGCTGCATGCACTATTAACAATGCTTGAGCATTATCATACAGCACTTACCTCTGATCCTTGCTATTGCAGTATGTGAAGTCCTACATCCTAACCATGCTGCTAGCAAACTCAACAAAACTAGAACAAAGACAAAGATCTAATATCCTAGTATTAGCCCTAACCTTTGGCCTGGGGTACATAGTTTAAAATTGTTTTTACGTAATTTAAAAAATGACCCAGTTCTATGATATAATGTAGGTTATCGTTCAGAATTTACATTTCCCCAAAGTCCCTCCCCTGCCCTCTACAGCAAAATGAATAATTTATGTGAGCCTAGAGAGTTGACCAATAGAGTTGCATCTCCACAAGAGGGAGCTGTCAATCAGCGAGAAAACGACCCAGTCCCCAGCATGCACAGCGGGGTGATGTGCCTCAGTCAGCTTAGCACTCCAGCCTAGCTTGAATTCTCACTCCACCAGCAGTAAAATAATGTCAGTCTGTAAACTTCAAACTAACGCTGAAGAGAAAAAAGGGGAACGGAAAGGCATTTATCTTTCGATGTTTTAGAACTACATGGTTAGTGTAGCATTCAAACATATGCTGCATAGGACTATTGTTTTAGCCTGTTGTAGCATTAGCAGTGGTGTGCTACCATTGCAAGGACTGGATTCCTGCCATGAACGCTGCAGGTTTTTATTAAAACGAGTGATTAGCAGCTCCCGCAGAACCCAATGTAGCCTGTGGAGATTATTCAGCCTTTAGAATCAGGTGTGTCTGAGCAGGAACATATGGAGAACATTACTTGTCCGTTTGTGCTACAAAGCTATTTGTGTGCACGCGTATGGCATGAGGTGTGGCTTTTAGCTGCCTCCTGGAGGGGAGGGGGAGCAGAGACAGGAGTTAAATCTGTTCAAATTTCAAAATCTCCTTCTCCTCCTTGAAGACTTCATGCAATAGACCCCAGTTTTAATTTGAAGTCACTGGGTTTAGTGGTTACAGTATTCCACTTCTAAATGACACACACCATTCAAGCCATTGCACCATCAATTGCTACTGATTAGTCTCATGTAAATAGACAAACATCAATATCCTCATGATTGGTGTATAAATGACGGTCAAGCTTACAGCAGTTTAATTGATAGTATTACCAAACATAATCTATCACAAGGAAATGCCTCCATTTGTGAGCTCATGGTTCATTTGCCTTCTCTAAAAGCATATTCCAGAAATAAAATTTCCCAAATACATACCTGCTTTTCTTTGAATGCATTGACTATTTCCTCTCAATCAGTCACTTTTCTGTACATAAGTGAAGTTAAATGGTGACAGAGTTAAGACAAAGCCTAAAAAACACAGAAGAGAAAAACAGTAAATATGTGACTTTTGTCGTCGAGGTGTTCAGAACAAAAGTCAGCGGTGAGCATGTGCAGAAGTATACTGCTACATCATTGTTTTTTTAAAATCTCTTTGTCAGTTTATGACAAATGAACCAAAAAGCAGGTGTAGAAAAAGCCTCTTTGAAAAGCATTTATAAAAAACAGCTTTTCTCAACAAAAGTGCAGTATGAATATAGATGAGATAAAACCACAGCAGGAATACTTTATTAAATTATTAAATTTACAAATTCACATTTTTCATATTAGTGGGGAACAAGTGGTAACCAAGAGTTTGTTGTTTGGAGGTTAATAAGTGAATTTAGAAAAACAAAATCTAACATTGAGGATGATGAAACTATTATTTATCTCAGATAAAAAGCAACAGAATCAATAACACAATCTCCATGTGGACTTCCATGGCATGTCAATGAATATGTGCACATGTTCACATGTGATTATCAGCGTGTTTGAGAACGCTGTGACAAGGATAATTATGTTTCATTACTGAAGACCCCAGTGAGGGTTTGTCTTATCAGTCACTGGGCTCCTTTGGTATATTTGTGAGTGTTCATTGGTGGTTGTCATTGCATTGTGTGTTTTTCCTGGAACCTTGTCTCACTTCTTCTCAACTGGACTCGTTAAACCAAATGTCTTGTTTTGGGTGAATTAAGATTTAATTATCTGTGATTGAATTAAAGTTGTGGAACACTGAAAAAACATTTTTTAATTATTATTTCTGATTATAATTAGTTACTCTGAATTTTTCGTGCAGGCTGCACATGAAAATTCTACAAATTCTTCTACACCTATCTTCTGCATTAGCTTCTGCAAACATTCAACGTTGCATGGAGTGCAGATCCTGTCTATATTGAGTCCGTCGGTCTAGACCACGTCTGTAGGACGTCCTAACAGTGGGACGTCACACTGTCACTGACATTCATGGACTCACCCATCTTGACTCATGGCGAGGAAGGCTGTTGTTGGTTTAGCGTCCAGGAAACAGCAGAGAACGTTTCGGCTAGTAGAAGCTAACTGCTAGCATTAGCAACTCCACCACACAGCAGAATTCCTCCAGGCTTGTGTTATTTGTGGAGATAAAACATCAACGTTGCAGAGCAGAGTCAGTGGTAGAGTCGCGTTGCTGTTAGCCAATCCAAGGGAAGATGTCTAAATATCAGGAAATAAGAGTTCAAAACCCCCAGTATGACTCGCAAGGAGAGACCACTGCAAATGTATTGATTAAACGAGTGTTCAACACCTTTAAGGACATTTTCACTGTAGAAAATCATCCTGTTTCCCACAAATTGTAATTAGTTTGAATGCTGTTAAGCATTCAAACTATTGTTTTCCTGTTTCTCTTTATTATTAGTTTGAATGCTGTTAAGCATTCAAACTATTGTTTTCCTGTTTCTCTTTATTATTCTTCTTCTTCTTCTTCTTCTTCTTATTATTCTGCTTCCGTACACTTTTTTGAACCTTTTCAACTCCTTAACATTTTCAGCTATTTCAGCAAATTTGGTATCAAATCGTTCAGCTCGTTAAGCTCTTTCCGGCTATTACTTTTGGTATTGATACGTTTAATATTTTAGGAGATATTCAGCTTTTTCTGCGATTTTTCAGCCCATTGAAATGAATGGGAAATGCTTCAAATCCTTCAAATTTTCAGAAAGTCATTCAGCTTGTTTGAACTTTAACTACTTCAGCATACTTCAACTTAGAGACTTCATTCAACTTTTAACAAACTCAGAACACATTCAGCTCTTATCTGATTATTCAGCTTCTTGATATCTTTTACGGTTTTTCTATAATCACAGGTTAAACTTGAGGTACGATTTTGGAAAGTGCAGGAATTTCTCCTCCTTCCCCCATTCAAAAGAATAGGGCCGAAAACCGACTTTGCTCGACTTCAGACCGTGTCCTGAGAGAACCGTAGAACCGACGGAAATGAGACTTGCACTGAATAAAAGCTGACGAAAATTCCTCCGTTTTGAGCTATAATTTATGGACGTACTCCAAACATTGTGGTCGTAGTGATAATCTCTTTGGAGAGTAATCAGTTTTCAGAAATGTTTCTCACACCTCTAAACTGTTTCCAACTGCCGATCCTTCACTCTAACATTTTTAGGTCACAACCTCTGCGAACACATGTTTGCTACAGCCACATCGTTTGGGCTACTGAAACAATTATATCTGAAAAAGTAGGAATCTTCGTCAGCTTCGATAGGATGTCTTTATTTTTGCTGTAGCTGTCACGGTTCGGACGCTACGAGCCTCAGAAGGCAGACAGTGCCAGATTTTCCCATTGACTCCCATAATAATCCAGACATGTGATTCGATCGCTGTCTGAGAGATGAAATTGTCTC
>SSNS01000082.1:481663-587911 GCA_006937985.1 Aphyosemion australe | reverse complement strand
CTCTCTCGCAGTCTGTCTCTCTCTCTCTCTCTCTCTCTCTCTCTCTCTCTATCGCTTCCCACCCCCCCCTCTCTCCCAGATTGGCTGAGAGTTTTCAAATTTTTTCTGGCTATACAGACATACACACCCACACATATTATACATTAAATCGTTCAGCTTGGTCTGATGAACCCAGTGCCCCCCCCCCATCCCTGCTCTCTGATTGGCTGAGAGAGTTCATGATTCTTCTTGGTTAACAGAAATACGCACCCACACATATTATACATCAAATCGATCGGCTTGGTCTTAGGAACCCATTGCCCCCCCCCCACCGCCAACATCCCTGCTCTCTGATTGGCTGAGAGATTTCAAGCTTCTTCTGGGTTAACAGAAATACACCCCCAGACATGTTATACATCAAATTGATCGGCTTGGTCTCAGGAAACCAGCCGTCCCCCAGCCCTGCTCTCTGATTGGCCGAGAGAGTTCAAGCTTCTTCCAAGTTAACAGAAATACGCACCCAGACATGTTATACACCAAATCGATCAGCTTGGACTCAGGAAACCAGTCGTCCACTATGCCTGGTCTTTGAATGGCTGAGAAAGTTTTGAAACTTTAAAGTTCAATTTCTGCTCGTTCTAACAGTTTATTTTTTATCTCATTCTGCTAACTTTGACAATTGAACTCATTTTCAACTTCACTTCAGTTCTAAGGCATGTTCATCAATTTCAGCTGCTAAATTCACAGTTCAGCTGATTGTGAAAATTTAACTATTAAACTATTCCTACTCAAATATTCGTTGTTTAAACATTTTAGCTGTTCAGTTTTTTAAACTATGTTTATAGTTTTCAGATTTTTGCTGTTTAGGATTTTTTTCTTCATCTACTTTTTGTGCTCTATTAAACTTGTTAAATATTTTTGCTCCTAATTCTCCACATACATTCAGCTGATTTTGACATTTAAGCACAATTTAAGCTTCAGTTCATTTCTTAAGCATCTTCAGCTATCAGTTTCAAAACTCAGCATATGCTGCTAAATTCACAGTTCAGCTAATTGTGAAAATTTACCTATTTCACTATTGCTACTGAAATACCAGAAGTTTAAACATTTCCACTGTCCAGCTTTGTAAACTTTGTATGGAGATTTCAGCTTTCTGCTGTTTAGCAGTTTTTCTTGATTCTTCACCTATTTTTTTTGAGCTTCATAACATTTCTTAGAGATTTTTGCTCATAAATCTTCAAATCCATTCAGCTCATTTTTACAATTAAGCTCATTTTAAGCTTTAATTCATTTCTTAAGCATCTTCAGCTATCAGTTTCAAAACTCAGCATATGCTGCTAAATTCACAGTTCAGCTAATTGTGAAAATTTACCTATTTCACTATTGCTACTGAAATACCAGAAGTTTAAACATTTCCACTGTCCAGCTTTGTAAACTTTGTATGGAGATTTCAGCTTTCTGCTGTTTAGCAGTTTTTCTTGATTCTTCACCTATTTTTTTTGAGCTTCATAACATTTCTTAGAGATTTTTGCTCATAAATCTTCAAATCCATTCAGCTCATTTTGACAATTAAGCTCATTTTAAGCTTGAATTCATTTCTTAAGCACCTTCAGCTATCATTTTAAGCAATTCAGCATTCAAACGCATTTCTGCTAGAAATGCAATTAATCTAGTTAGTAATATTTTCCTTAGTCAATTGGGAATGAAAAACAATAAAATGTAACCAGTCATAAATATTTGGGTCAGAAATAGATGTATGGTGTAAATCTATAAGTTAATCTTTTGATAAGTGATTCCAGATTTCCAGTTCAGCCTGATGCAGTTCCTACAACTTCTTCCTGCCTTAGGCTTTTCAATAAATGTGCTTATTGATTCATAATCAGAGTAGACATCACTTAGATAAGATACATACTGATGTTACACTTCTAAAATCATACCTAGGTTTTGTTTAAGAGAAAAAGTGGTTTTGTTGATGTGAAATTGTCTGTCAGCACCGATATTAAAGGATGTTCTGAACTTGAAAGGTGAGAGTAGACCTTCATGGAAAGAAATGTCTGGATGAGTTTTAGAAACAAAGTGACTACTTTTATTCGTTTGCTTTAAAAACTTTTTCCCCTGATCCTTCCACCTTCGTTCCTAACTTTGTCTTTGTGTACTTTGGTTTCTCCTTGAGCATTTGAGTTTGCATTTGGAAGGAGGGATGCAGGCTATTAACACGTTGATCCTCATCTATTGTGTGATTACATCTGAAGCTGAGCCAGGGTGTACGGTCCAACTCTGCTGAGCCTTCTGGAGGCAGCCAACTCATCCTGCTTTGTTCATGAATCAGAGGTTTGTCTGTTATTGGTGTTTGGGACTGTTGCCAACATGGACTCTTGCTTAAAGTCTTTTAGAATAAAATAGAATACCTTGATTCTCATCACGCAGTTTGTAAAGCATTACAGAGTTAGCAGTTTACAATTCAATGCCACTTGAAACAGCAGTCCTTTATCAAAAAGGTGATCAAATTTATTATTAAATTTAAATCCAGGTGGTAACAGTTTTGGCTCCACAGTGCACAACACTTTAAAAATCCAATTTTAAACATCATCATTATAATTTTCTTTCCTTTTTATGATTAAAGAGATTGATGTAGCACCATAACCTCCGTCTTAGGAGACCAAAACTCTCACTAACATTATTGTAAGAGCCTTGCACACTTCACTTTCTGGTTTAGATATTGATCAAATCTTCACGTAGCCCCTTTTGAGCAAATTGTTTTTCTTAACTTGCTTATCCAACGATAACACAAGAGATTGAGGGCAGGAGTTGCATCTCCACGTGCTTTTAGCTGTTTAATGTGCTGAAGGACAGGCCGTGTGTTCATACAGCCTCATTATACCAAACACCCGTGGGTTATTCACAGATGTCCTGATACCGCTCTAACTTGATTTGTGTTGTTATTTATTCTACTGCTGTGCATATTCAGAGAGTATTTGAACTTCCTCCTCCTGTTGTGCTCTCCCGCTGGCAGATCTCAGGTCAGTCCAGCTGTTTCAGCTCAGGTCAGAGACAGCTTTAGCTTTTAACACCGCCATGCAGCTCAGTCCTGCTGAGATGCTTTATCACAAATACCTTACAGTGTGTTATACCTTTGTGTCTTCTATGTGGGCTGTCTGCTCTCTGTCTTTCCACTGGTTTGAACTTCTTGCTCACATGCTCCTCTCTCGTTCCTCAGGGCTGAGCGTCTGCATGAAGAGATTTCATTATTGCTCACCAGTTTAAGTAAGACTTAATGAAGACAAGAGGACTCTCCCCCAGCTCCTTGCTTTAACGCCAGCTATCTTTCCCTTTAATACAGCTGACTGGGTGGGGTAGATAAATGTGATGCTCTCCAGTAGCTGAAGTTTTTGTATACGTTCTCCTTATCGTAGTTATTAGTTTATCTTCATGAATATCTGGTTTCATACTGACTTCCACTATCACCCCTCCACACGTTAATCCATTCACTCCGTGTTCACTAGGTCTGTCTGAACAGAGCCAATAGATAGACTAAAGGCCAGAGATAAGACTGACATGCTCTTGTAAGCATTCACTCTAATTGACTTGGCATCAGCTGTTCTGCATCAAAATCTGACTCAACCTCTTGTGACATTTGACTTGTTCTGATTCTTTTCCCTCCGCAACATTCAGCCTTTCTGTTTTGATTTTACTGCCTACTACATATGATTGACAGTGAGAGAAGTGTCTTTGTGTGTCTGCGTGTGTGTGTGTGTGTGTGTGGGAGAGAGAGAGAGACACGCTAAGTCCCGTTGATGTTCAGTGGGTGAGCTCTCCTGAGCAGGGAAATCGGCTTATTTCCAGCAGCGCCTAAAAACACCTCAGAGGTGTGTTAATGAAGCAGCGTAAAAGGCGGATGAACATTAATCCTAATATTTTTGTCTGCTGCTGTTGCCCCCTACGTTCGCCGACCCTCACCATCTCGTTTCCTCTTTGAAGTGGTCACTAAATTCATAGAGCCAGCGTTTCTGAACAACGCTTGTTTTTCTCAGCTGTAAGTAGAACAACGGTTTTTAAATACTATTGGTTTCAATCTTCACACATCTTTTCCTGAATGAGTAATGTAAGCTGCTATTTTGGCTGCATGCCCTGGTATTGTTGCTGGTTTATTAAACAGCTTTGGTGAATATTAGACTCTGGGATTTCTGAAGCCTTTGGGAATATTCAGATGGATATTTCCCCCCAGTATCAGCCTTAAAACCAATACTTTTTTTGACCTATTGTGACCTTACCTGATGATCTACGCAGTTATTAAAAGCAGTGTTGCTGTAGACAAATGTACAAGCGGTGTGTTTGTGTGAGAAGAGCGAGGCAAAGCTAGCGGTGGGTTTTAGTCAGGAGAGCTTTGGGGCAGGCTTATATTTAATGGCTGGACTGGGGCTAAATGAGCTGAATTAATAGGGTCTGCTCCGAACACTTACATGCTTGCTAAAGATACGTGTGTGTGAGAGTGCATGTGTCATTAATAATTGGGTCATGTTTGAACCGTTCCATGCCCTCCAAGCCTTAGAATGAGAGGGTGTGGGTTTGTGCAACACAATATTTTAATTTGATAAAATTTTTAGTAAAATGCACCAAAATCCTTCAGAGTGTTGTTGGTTGCAAATTGATTTTTTTTTCTCGATTTATAATAATGACTTTTTTTTTTGCATTTCCGTGCTTTGATCTTGGTGTTTTATTAATTTGCAAGGGTTTGCTCGTTCTTTCTGTCTTATCAGAATTTTTGCAGGGGGATGCAGAATATCAATCATGTCTCATATACAATATCTGCCCCTTGGTAATAGTGTGTGTGTGTGTGTGTGTGTGTGTGTGTGTGTGTGTGTGTCATGCTAAACGTTGGCTTAGAATTAAAGGATCATTCCCTAGTGTGTTTATTGAATCTGTCTGGTGCAGAATCAGCTCCACATCCCCCAACTCCTTCCCTTGCTCAACTCGCCGCTCCAGCTCATTAACCCCGAGTTTTACCACCTACAGAATCTTTTCCTTCTCCACCAATTGGTATCACCATTCATCTCTCATCTGTCATCAGAAATTCCTCCTCCCTCCCCCCAGCTCTGGACTGGATTGGTTTAGTCCAAGTCAGCCTCATTGGGGGTCTGACTCCCCACAAATAAGGCCAAGCACACTGACATGAAAGGGTTTGGCCTGGGAGGAACATACCCTGGTGTGTGGGTGTCTGACATGCATGTGTGTTGGTGTTGAAGGTGCACTGAGGAGGAGGGGTTCCTTAGCATTACACCCTCACCTCCTTTTACCCAGAGTGTTTGCATCAGGAAGGTTAATGTGAGACATGGAGGGAAAACTGTGAGAGATGAAACCGATTTGACACCAAGTGGGATCAGTTTGTGTTGGAGGCCTTTTAACTCTCTCGCTATCTGGAACTATGTCTTTTTCTGTAACTTTCTCCCTGTTTCTTATTCAGATGGTGTCTCCTCTGGGGTCAGGACTGAGCAGGATGCTTTCAGACAGATTACTCAAACAGTTTGAGGACCATGTCTCCATCTATCCACGGGCAAAACACAAAAACTGTGTTTGTGACTCACTTAATATCACAGCAGGAAGTCCTCTTGATGATTATTGAAGTCAGACACCTAAACTGCAAACATACCACCACGATCTGTTGGGTACCTCATAAGAAATTCACACGTGCCCACACAGCACATGTTTTGCAGGATATCATACAAGTGTTTTCTCAGCAATATATCATCTGATTAGGCAGAATTAATGAGACCCAACGGAATAGTAAAACACCCCATTTGCATCCTTCCCTCCAGTTATCCTCCCTTCATCATCTACCTCTTCCTATTACACTCACTTTACCATATAGTTCCTCATTTTACAGATTTAATTTTTTCTCTACACGTGCCTCTCCTTGCGAAATATTCTGCTTGTGTTTTGTCAGTTTGGAAATTTTTGTTACAATGCTTTAATCATTTTTAAAATGTTTGCAGAACTTCTTTAATAAGAAAATAGTGTTAACACTCCAGCTTTTGTTGAAGCAGTTCGCAGCTGAGTGTGAAGCAGCCGGGATGAAAATCAGCTTCTCTAAATCCGAGACCATGGTCTTGAGTCAGAAAAGGGTAGAATGCCTTCTCCAGGTCAGGGACGAGGTCCTGACCCAGATTTAAGTTTAAGGATCTCGGGGTTTTGTTCACGAGTGAGGGAAAGATGTAGGGGGGAGTCGGGTAGGTGGATTGGTGCTGTGTCTGCAGTGATGCAGGTGTTGTACCAGTCTGTTGTGATGAAGAGAGAGCTGAGCCGGAAGGCAAAGTTCTCGATTTACGTTCCTACCCTCACCTATGGTCACGAGCTTTGGGTAGTGACTGAAAGAATGAGATCGCGGATACAAGCGGCTGAAATTAGTTTTCTCTGCAAGGTGTCTGGGATCTCCCTTAGAGATAGGGTGAGAAGCTTGGACGTCCGAGAGGGGCTTGAAGTAGATCCGCTGCTCCTCTGCATCGAGAGGAGCCAGTTGAGGTGGCTCGGGCATCTAGTTAGAATGTGTCCTGGACACCTCTCTGGCTGGGAGGAGGCCTAAAGGAAGACCCAGGACACGCTGGAGGGACTATGTTTTTCAGCTGTCCAGGGAACACTTTGGGATTCCCTCGGAGGAGCTGGTCCAAGTGGCTGGGGAGAGGAAAGTCTGGGCCTGTCTGCTCAGGCTGCTGCCCCCATGACCCGACCTCAGATAAACGGAGGAAAATGCATGGATGGATGGTGTTAACACTTACGGATATCACAGAATATTTAGCTTAGTTTAAAAAACTATTTGAAAATTACAGCAATCTCTGAAATATAGCTTAAAGTAGATAAGGTGATAGATATTGAGCTGAATGGATATGAATTACACTACATGAATAGAAAGTGCAAAAAAAAGGAGGTGTGGTTCTGTATGTTGAAAAATGCCTCATGTATAACGTTGTTGATATGCTATTGTAAGTATCATGTTTTTTTATTTCCTATATTTATTTTCAAAATTATAAACTGTTTGAAAAATATAAACTTCCTGGCCAAAAAAAAAATTCCCACCAAAAAAAAATAAAAAAAAATCACACTCTCTAATATTTTGTTGGACCGCCTTTAGCTTTGATTACAGGCAGCACACATTCTCTGTGGCATTGTTTCAATAAGCTTCTGCAATGTCACCAGATTTATTTCCATCCAGTGTTGCATTAATTTTTCACCAAGATCCTGCATTGATGATGGTAGAGTCTGACCGCTGCACAAAGCCTTCTCCAGCACATCCCAAAGATTCTCAATGGGGTTAAGGTCTGGACTCTGTGGTGGCCAATCCATGTGTGAAAATGATGTCTCATGCTCCCTGAACCACTCTTTCACTATTTGAGCCTGATGAATCCTGGCATTGTCATCTTGAAATATGCCCGTGCCATCAGGGAAGAACAAATCCATTGATGGAATAACCTGGTCATTCAGCATATTCAGGTAGTCAGCTGACCTCATTCTTGGAGCACATCCTGTTGCTGAACCTAGACCTGACCACCTGCAGCAACCCCAGATCATAGCACTGCCCCCACAGGCTTGTACAGTAGGCACTAGGTATGATGGGTGCATCACTTCATCTGCATCTCTTCTTACCCTGATGCACCCATCACTCTGGAACAGGGTCCATCTGGACTCATCAGACCAGTTTTTAATAATGCGTTGGACAGTTCTGAACCCAATTTTAGCCGTTTCTGCAATCTCCTTAGATGTTTTCTCTGCTTGATGCATGCCAATGATGTGACCCTTCTCACACATCTTTTCCACAACCACCAGATATGTCTTTCCACATGGTTGTTCAAGAAATGATACCCAATCATTGCACCAGTTGGGGTTAAATAACTTGTTGCAGCTGAAAGATAATCACCCATGCAGTAATTATCCAATAGGAGGGTCCTACCTATTTGCTTAGTTAAATCCAGGTGGCAACTTTTTTTTTTGGCCGGGCAGTGTAAAATGAAAGAAAGATAGAAGACTCTCACCGACACACATACGCACACACACACACACACACACACACACACACACACACACACACACACACACACACACACACACACACACACACACACACACACACACATAAGCATTTTTGACACTTTACAGAAAGCTGCATTCCTGATTTGCCAGTAAGTAATATTTAATCCGTGCACATGCAGCATTATGTGTGATTAAACTGTGTTTGATACCCGTGAAGGCGAGCAGAAGCTGGTAGCTTTAACCAGCTGCCTGTTGTAATACGAGAGCTGGAATGAAAAGTGCAGGCAGGAGATTCCCTCGTCCCACAGTCTGCTTTCATTATTAAATGCTCTCTGCTTGTGGGGCTCAACTCCCACAGAAAGTGTGTATGTGTGTGAAAATACAAAACTCCTGTATTAAAGGAGTTGTGTTTTCCATGTTGCAAACTATTTCTCATTAAGAGTGACACCATAAACACAAGGACAGGCAGGGAACATTTTTGTAAGTGTGTGTTTGTTTTTATGTTACCTAAGGGGTGCGTTTGTGAGATGTTTTAAACATTTTTCTCTTCATTAAATCAAAATCAACTCTAAGGCAGTTCTTCACTAACTTGTTGTTCCTGACCACAATGCTGCTACTTTTAAATGAAGTACTATTGGGGAGTTTTACCAGCTCAAAACCGTAAAACACTGAAACTGTTTATTACACGATGAAAATTTTAAACATAAGTTTTAAACAAAGTATGTGAAGACTCCAAGGTCCAGAGATTCCCAGTTGCAATTTTGCTCCACTTTAGCTTCAGTGCTCAAACTGGCTCCACACCATTGGAAGGGCCGAACCTTTCAGGACACCAGAAGACGTCAGCAGTTATAGAACAGTTTTCTATACAAACGTTCAGGATCAGCAGAGACGTCAAAAACACAAATAATACTGATAAAGGCTAAATAAAAGATATCAGACAGGCTCCCTCTATCTATTTATTTATTTTATTTTTGAATCAAATACCAGTGTGACAGCAGTGTGATTTAATTAGCAGCTCTTTGGAGTGAAGCAAATGTCCATCCCAGCAGACTTTTCAGGATTCTCCATCCACTCTCCTGCCATCAGATGTTAGCTTAGTCATAGTGAACCAACTTAAAACTGTAAGCTGGTCTTACTTATGTTTTAAGTTTCAGTTTATTTTTTCATTTGTTGTAACACATTTGATTCAGTTGGAAAACAAAACAGTTAAATTAAGTTTAACTTCACATTGTTTATTTAGATAATGTGGTCAACATGAATCAACTGTTACTCACCAATATGTGACTTTTAGTTAGAAGTCTGTAGTGTTGTAACGTCAGTACAACTTTTACCTTAATCCAAAACTTTTTGTCTGTGTTCCTCTGGAAAGATTTGAATCAGTCTGAAGGCAGATGGATTTGTCAGTATAGCTGACGTACTTCATGCCAGAGATGCGGAAGTCCAGCTGATTTCTTTAAAGCCATACTATGCAAATTTTTCATATTTTTAAATAATTTTCTTGAGCCAGTATGTGCTAAAATGACCCTTTGCAGGGTTAATGAAATGTCAGTCAGACCCCCACCGCCCTCTGTGGCCAGAATACCACATTTGCAACTTCAGAGTGGCAGGCCACTCCCTGCTGGACTTAGAAAAAATTCAGCTTACATACCTGGCGCTGCAGTCTGCTTCCAGCACGTTTCCTGCATGTTTTAGATGGTGAACACAGCTGATTTGTTTGATTTAGTGATGATCCGCTCCTGTAGACACTAATGAAGGCTGAGGAGACATTTCAGCAGTTAGATTAAGGTGTTAAAAAGACAAACGCACAGCGAGGAGATATGTTTCACTTTTGATTTCACTAACGAATACTAGGGGGTGCTAAAAACAAGCCAAAACTGCCAAGCATTCCTTTAAAGGAGTCATCACCTGAAATCTTCCCTTTTCCACTTGAAAAAATGTCTATAATGTCTTCCTAATGATTTTTCACTAGCTGAGAAGCCGATATTTGACATTGACGTGTTTGTTTAATCTTGCCATCTTCAACCAGCTCACATGCACCACACCAGCACGCGCATTCCAAAATGAGAACTTGAGCTCTGGCCGTATATGCCGACACAAAGGTCAAATATAAACAAATATGAACCAGCAGCGAACAAACCAGCACAACAAAGCTCATTTCATAACGTGAAACGCATAAATTATGTCTTACCGTTGACGACTCATGTTATAATCCGTGTTATGGGAAACAAAACTCTGATCGGTTTGTGTATTCCATCTTCACAACAGCATAAGAGCTGATGCCTGGCTGTTAGCTTGCTTTGTCCCAACTCAACAACAAGCGAGGGCGCCATTACGCATGAGGCGAGGCTCGGGCTCGTAAATACACGGTTCGATCCCGTAGGTCACTGCCAGGTCGGGTTCAGTTATAACTTTTGTTGTTTTGGAGCAAGACGCTGAAGCTGCTTCCTGCTTCCTTCCACCAATCAACGTGCTCCTCAGTCCTGCGTGCGTCCGAGACAGACGAAATATCGCGTGTGATCTCGTGAGAAAATATGCCCTTCACAATAAAGTAGTGTTGTCAAAAGAACCGGGTCTTCGGTACTAACCCGGTACTACAAAAATGTAAACGTCACGGTTCCAAGATTTGTAGGTACCGGTAGTACCGAGGACCCGTCTAAAAACCGGATCCTTGATGCGCATGATTCGCGCATTCACTGGGCGCGTGCAGTCGCTTCTAAAGCAACACCGCAGAACGCAGAGTGACGGCGAGCGGTGAACCAGCTGATGTGATAAATAAAGTTCATTCACGGAGACACCCCCGCCCCGACGGAGACCCCCGCCCCGCTGTCACTGAGAACCCCCACCCCGACGGAGATCCCCCCCCCGCCCCGCTGTCACGGAGACCGACAGGAGAGACGCTTCGCTCCAGCAGCACCTCCCGTTCTCATGCTTTCTTCTATTTTAAATTCCAAAACTTGACAGGATGTCCCACAGACCCCTGAATCCCTCTGTCAGCGCTTGTCATCAGGAACGTCCTGACACGACGCTCACCTCCGCTGATCAGTGACGTAGGAGGCAGATTTAATGCGACATGACCGTTCAGACTAGTCGCTTTCAAAAACTTCGCATGTGTGTCAGAATCAGTACTACATACAGTGCGGTGTGAATACACCATCGTCTTTATTAACTATTTAACTCTCCTATACGTTTAATTAGGGTAACAAACAAACAGAATGACATAAAGACGTTGACTGCTCACAGACCTGAGTTTTTCCTTTGTTAATGATTGTAATGTGTATCCAAAAGATGAACAACAATGTATGGCTCAGTCAGTGTTTATGTCCTTAAAATCAGTTTGTCAAAAAAGCTGTTCTAACTAGAGGTTCTTGTCTGGATAACTAGCAGGTTTACAAAAATATATGAACAAAAACACATTTTGATTAAATAAAAGTGCATTAAAAACATGTTATGATAGTAGTACAATAGGAATTCGGTTCATTTTTCTAATATACAGCACTGATTCACAAAAGATGTCATCTCAAAGCACTTTACAGGAAAATTAATGTTTTTATTGGTAAATTTAGTCTAAATTAAATTTTTGTTTGGTACCGAAATTGGTACCGAGAACCGTGGATTTTCACTGGTACCGGTACCGAATACTGAAATTCTGGTACCGTGACAACACTACAATAAAGGATTAAAAAATCACATTTTCTATTTATTTTTCCAATACAATTTATTTTAATGGTCTAAAAGACTATAATAGGACGTAGATATCCACGGTATTATAGGTGATGACACCTTTAATAAGAGCATGTAAATGTTCATAAAACAAACCTCTTTAACCTAAAAGTAGAATCTGTCCACATGTTTAACTGGGAGCTTGTGGACTGTCTCTGTCTCTTCTGTCTCTTCTCCCTCTTGACTGAGGAAGGATTCTAGGTGCTTCATCTGCTGGTCTGAATGTAAAGACTGATTGTGTTTATAGGGAAATTGTTTTAATCAGAAACACACCAGGTTTTTATACCAAATTATTTCATGAATCATTTCAGCCCTTCTGTCCTCTCCATTTCTTCTGGACACTGCTCTGCTTCAGCTGCAGGCTGACATCCTCTCATGCCCACAGCTCTAGGCTAACATCCTCCCATCTCCTCTGTGCTAGACTGGCATCCTCTGCAGTTTTTCTTGTTCCTCGCCTGCTCCCGGGCCCAAGCCGGCATCTTGTCCTTATCCATCATCCTCTGAGTCTCTGGAACATCTGCTGCTGGTGCATCC
Organism: Aphyosemion australe; assembly: GCA_006937985.1. Lineage (NCBI taxonomy): Eukaryota > Metazoa > Chordata > Actinopteri > Cyprinodontiformes > Nothobranchiidae > Aphyosemion > Aphyosemion australe. The sequence continues at coordinate 575,659 of SSNS01000082.1, read as the reverse complement.
ACTGACAACCTGGCGTCCTTGTGACGCACTAGGATCCTGCCCAGGTGTCGTCCATCACTGGCAATAGGCTGGAGCTCTCTCTAGGAGTGACCCAGATGGCCTCGTGCTTCTCCCCTTGGTGACTTCTTCCTGGCTCCCTCCTGTTCTCTCTGGCCTTTTGGAGCCCTTCCCTGGCCTATCACACGTCTCAACTCACACACACACACGCACACACACACACACACACACACCATCACCAAGTGACCAATATTTTTGGTTTGTATATTTATCATAATCATCCTGAAACTTTAACCACATTGGTTTTTGGACACCTGAATATAATAAGTAACCTATATAATATAGTATTTTGATCAAGTTAAATTTCTTTTAAATATATATATATATATACTGTATATATATATATATTAAATCTGGATTATTGGATATTGTTTGTGGGGTTCCACAGGGTTCTGTATTGGGTCCAAAGTTGTTTAATCTATATATAAATGATATATTTACTGTATCTAAATTATTGAAATAAATTTTATTTGCGGATGACACTAATATATTTTATTCTAGTGATGGTATAGTTATAGATGTAGTGTCAGAAATTAAATTCTTAGGAGTGACTATTGACAGTAAGCTAAGCTGGAAACCACATATCCGGCATATCAATATCAAAATTTCAAAAACTATTTCGATTATAAACAAAACTAAATGAATTTTACAGTGCAGTGCTTTGTATATGTTGTATTGTTCATTGGTGTTGCCTTATATAACCTACTGTATAGAAGTATGGGGAAGCAACTATAAAAGTTCATTAAAACCCCTCTTCATACTCCAAAAATGTGCAGTAAGAATTATTCATAAGGTAGGATTTCGGGATCACACAAATAGTTTATTTCTGCATTCCAAACTACTAAAATTCTTTGACTTGGTGGATTTTGCCAACGCTCAATTGTTATTCAAAGCTTTTTTCACAGAGAGAAGGGAGTTATAACTTAAGTGGAGAAGGTAATTTTAAAGTTCAGGAAGTAAGAACCACAAGAAAAAGCATGTGTATATCTATATATGGAGTTAAAGTTTGGAATCAACTGGGGCGACAGCTAAAGCAATGTTCAAATATTCATCAATTTAAAATTAGGTATAAGGAAATGGTGTCAAAATATAAGTCTGAGGTTGACGGTGTTTGAGGGTCATGGGGATTGTTCTGAATAACTTTTATTATGATCTGTTATTGATAGATATTATTGTTATCATTATTATTATCAGTTATTGATAGTTATTACTATTGTTATCAGTTATTGATAGATATTATTTTGTTATCATTATTATTGTTATCAGTTATTGATAGGTATTATTCTTGTTATCATTATTATTATTATTATCAGTTTTTGATAGTTATTACTATTGTTATCAGTTATGGATAGATATTGTTGTTATCATTATTGCTATAAGTTATTGATAGATATTGCAGGGTTTCCCCCAGAAAACTCGCAAAGCCCGGTGGTAGACAAGCTCACGGGCGACCCACGGTGTTTTTGTAAAAAAAAAAAGTTGTCAGGAAGTTTAAAAGTATGACTAGTATGTGGTGTTATAAACCATTTATTAACAATATTTATTTGTTTTACAAAAAGGCACAAGATACTGAAAAGCACTTTGAGTTACAGAAATTAAGTTTTTGAAATAATGGACTAGCCTGCCACATCTTCATTTCACTCTGATTTTAGGGTGTCTACACAATTGAGCCCTCTGTAGGCTGAAAACTTTTATTTCCATTAAAAGACTTGGCATCCTTTCGTTCCTAAGACATTGCCCTGTCATTATTTGTATAGATATATAACTTCATATTGAGATCTGATGTATCTAATGTGTTTCTTTAAAGTGTTCCTTTAATTTTTGTGAGCAGTGTATATATATATATATATATATATATATATATATATATATATATATATATATATATATATATATATATATGTATGTATGTATATATATAGACCAATTATTTTAATAGTAAGATCACTTAGGAAACTTGTCGGGCAGTGCCAGCAATATAAATTAATAGACAGTTAACAGACTGTTGCCTTTAGGGTCTTTTGAATTTCTCTAATAGTCTGATTCTTGTCACCTTGTTTCCACATTAAACAGAGTAAAGATTTTATGTGGCTGTTATGGACACTAAAATTTGTACTTTCTTAGTTTATTAATGTTTAATAATACTTCATCCAATCTACTTTATCCAACTTTATTCTGAGTCATGTCTGCAAGAGGATTTCATTTTATATTTCTTTTGATGTCAACTTGAAAGTTTCCTCAAATGAGCTTTTGGATCTTGATTCATCACCATCAAATATTAATTGCTTTACTTTGAAAATAAGAGAAAAGTATATCACATCCAAAGGAAAAAAGACCTTCTGAAAGTGAAAATGTATCTGAAGATGACTTTAAATTGTGCAAGATAGGACTATTGCATAGAGACAAAATATGAAGACTAAGGGGTGATTTCATTTGTAATTCATTGTTTTTTGGCAGTCATCCATTATTTGGAAAAATGTGTTTCTTTCATTCAGAAATCTTTCTGAATGAGTCCTTGACTTAATAAAAAGCTGTTGTCAAGTGTGCTTTTAGACCCATGACCCCATTCAGTTGTTTTGTAACAAAGGTGATGTAATCTTTAGTGAGTCAAATACTAATAGCTATGAGTGCCATAATTGAAGTTCATTTGCAAAAAAACCGATAATTTTGTTCTTATAAATTTTCCCAAAAATGCATCCTTGAAGTTGCACACGTGTGCAGTGGGCATTATTTTACTCCAAAAATCTGAATGGGTGTGTACATGGGCGTCAATCGGATGATTGGACAAATCTACCTCTCTCAGTCGGAATGAAATTTCATTCCTATCGGGCCGTATTGGATCAGAATATTCTGATTGACATGTTTACATGAAGAATTTTTGGTCTGATAGGACATTCATTCCGTATGCCCATGTAAACGTAGCTATAGATAATAAAAACAAGGAAACTAGTTTAAATTAATTTGCTCCTAATTGAAAACAACAAAGATATCACAAAAAGCAGTGGCCTAGTGGTATGAGTGTCTACCCTGAGAATGGGAGATCATGGGTTCAAATCCACGGTCGGGTCATACCAAAGACTTTAAAATGGGACCCAATGCCTCCCCGCTTGACACTCAGCATTAAGGGGTTGGATTGGGGGTTAAACCACCAAATAGTTCCTGAGCGTGGCCGTGTCTGCAGCACACCACTTCCTATGGGGATGGGTCAAATGCGAGAACAAATTTCACACACCAGTTTGACAACTAATGGAACTTGAATCTTTAATATAATTGTACAAATAACTGCAGACAAACAAGAGACTTGACTGCAAGATATTCCAAGACAAACTAGTTCAGAGATACAGACCAGTAGCATAGATATGAAGGAGGCCACCTGCTGAAAAAAACACAGGTGATCTGATTACAGATGAGAACCAGGTGTATGAATGAAGATGACGATATCCATGAGCTGTCATTACATGATGTCATTTACTGGTGTTACATATAGATATGGATATATCTATATCCATCTATAGATATAATATAGATAAATATCTATATATGGTGCAGCAGAAAACAAATACATAATTTATAATAAAATTGTAATGCTTATTTTGGGGTAACTGAGTTACATATAGGTCCATTTTAATGCCTTGTGTTGGATTGTTGCTGTAGCTGCTGATATGATCCTTTACTTTAAATCTATCCCAGCTTACCTGTGGAAGGAGCAGAACAAGGGCCTTTAAAGTAGTGTATACTCGCCAAGATAGTTAGCAGCACTTCTTCATGCTCAGTTGTCTTGGTCGTCATATTGTAGGTTTTAGGTTCATTCTGGTGTGAGTGTGTTGCACAGAGAATGGTTCACTTTAAGTTCTGATGTATTGCATCACATTTAATTTGGTGACCTGCACTCTAAACCCAGATAAGTAGAGTTTACTTAATAAAACTCAGGTAACACGTTGCCTTAAATTTTTTAAGTAATGAAGCATTAGTTGAGTGAGTGCAGCGGACTACATTCAATACACTTGAACCCTTTAATAGAGTGAAATGGAAATTTTGAGTTGAATGTACTATAGTTACAGAGTTACAGTAACTAAAGGTACTTAGTTGAAACAACTATTAAACACCCATTTATATAACTCAGCTTGTTTTTAAGCATTACTTTATTTCCAATTGAACATTTTAACTGACAGATGCCAGCTAACTCATGCCTCATGCAACACATGACTGCAGGCAGTCAGTGAGAGTTGAACTCTTGGTTACTGAGACCAGAGGCTTTACTGAGAACCACCACCTTACTATATACAGAGGAACAGCACAGTGGTCCCATTCCTGAGACCTTCCTCCTCACTTATGGCCAACATGACAGAACAAATAACCCCACCTTTGCAACACTGAACAAAGCAATAACCAAGAAAAACACACAAGACAACACAACCTCCCACACACAATAAACATGCATTAACACCCCAAAATAGAACAAAATAGCTAAGAAAATGACTACCCACAATGCACCTCACCCACTGCTTCTTTCACAGTGGGTGGGGTCATGTTTTTTTCTATAAATTGCAGTTTTAAGATGACTAAACTCTGGTCATTGGCCTAAGGCTTCAAACATGGGGTAGAAAACTTGCTTGTTAGAACTTCAGTGCAGCTGAGTTCTTCCTCTTTGTTCTGTGTGTCTCTGTTCTGTCTCTAAAGAGTCAGAGCTCCTCAGCATCTGGTCAGAACTGGTATGAACCAGGTTTTTGGAGGTTGCAACCAAGCAAACTTGATTATTTGAAGTAGTTTGAACTCAAACATATAAGCTAGGCCATTAAAAAGTACAGTTTGCTCACATTTATAAGTGGTATTAAAATTACATGTGTTTTAGTAATCTGAACTCAGTTTGTTTAAGTAGAGAGTACTGATTGGACTTCAAAACACAATTACAATAAGAAAGGACATGAAACAGTTCAGCTAACTCAGGATTAGCAAGTAATGTTAATAATTTAGAAACATTTAAGTAATGTGAACAAGATCATTTGAGTTTAATCAAAATCTGGGTTTACAGTGTGGGAGATTATCCTTCATCAGTTATTATCTTCTTAATGTTATATATTATACAGGTTTAATACTCCCTTTATCTGCATTTTCCCCTTTAGTTATATATAAATTTAAAACATCACTGCATCTGCTAAAGGCTGATTCTGTCATGTGGTGGTGGTGGTAGGACCCAAAATGCAGGTGAACAGGAGGCAGACTGGCAGGCAAAAGAACTGTTTATAATGAAAAATGGTAGGTGGTGATACAGCAGGAAGACGAGGATCTGACACAGACCAGGACAAACAGAGGGTAATCAGGAATCAGGTGGGTAGGATAACAAGGGGCAGGTGAGTCCAATAAACACTTAACGAGGGGAGACAGGACAACACATCTGAGGGAGAAGGAGCAGCTCCTGACAGACCCCCCCCCCCCTTAAGGGCAGCTCCTGACACCCAAAACAGGATTCATCAGAAAGAGGGGAGGACCAGGAAAACCCAAGATACTGGAGCTCCTCAGAGGGAAGTTGGAACCCCAGAGACCTCACGGCAGAGCCCACAGGACCTGACAAGCTGGGGCCTCTTGGTAGGCAGCACGGCTGAAGCCAGGGTAAGCCTAGGAGGTTCCGGGAATGGCTGAATCTCGGAGATGGAGACTTTGAAGACGGCCGGAGCGGAGCGTGGACCAGGGATCATCGGAGGGTACTCAACGAGGACCTCAGGGACCAACAGCAGGTGCTCGATGAAGGTGAGCAGCAGAGGAGCAGAGAAAAGTGTCCGACCACCCGGAAACAGCTAGGGTGCGTCGGTGCCAACCCCTCCACAAAATCTCCTTGGTCCTGCTGCTACAGTAGAGAAATAAAATGCTCCTCCTGAAAGTTGGCTCACCGCTGGATCCATCTTGGTCAGATCCTTCTGTCATGTGGTGGTGGTTGTTGTTGTAGGACCCAAAATGCAGGTGAACAGGAGGCAGACTGGCAGGCAAAAGAACTGTTTATTATGAATAATGGTAGGTGGTGATACAGCAGGTAGACAAGACGAGGATCTGACACAGACCAGGTCAAACAGAGGGTTTAAATACATGAGGGTAATCAGGAATCAGGTGGGTAGGATAACAAGGGGCAGGTGAGTCCAATAAACACTTAACGAGGGGAGACGAGACAACACATCTGAGGGAGAAGGAGCAGATCCTGACAGATTCTATCTGGAAGTAGTTGTAACAAAGATGTGTGTGCATTGACTTGATTTATTTAAAAAACTGGCCGTTAAACATTACATTTTTGTGATCTTTGAGTCGTTCTCTGAAAGCAGCAAACTCTGTGTCGTTACCAGAATACATAAGAGTCTCCTTGTCTGTTTGCCAGCTAATACACATATTAAGATTCACATCCACTCTAACTGGAACCAGAGACCCCAAAGGCAGCATCATTGTTAGGTGAGCTCACAGTGCAGACAGGTAACAGAGACGCTCCATCATGGATAAGATAGACTCATATTTACCCAAGAGACACCCACATTTAGGCTCATTCTGTTTTTATACGATTAAAGGTAGAAAACAGGCTTACATGAGGTGAAACTGATTTTTAATTGCTAATAAAGCTTCAGAGATTAGTTTGTTGTTTTGTTATAGCTTACCCAATAATTGTATTGATGTTTTAGAGTCAAATTTATTTTTTACCTAGCTGCCTTATTTCAGACTGGTTGAAAAAGGAATTATTTCTCTTTTTAGCTCCTGTATTGATTTTATTCTCTTCATTGCTTTATAGTTAGCCATTAGATGCTTCTTTCTTGACTGCTGAGTGTCTGTGACTGCAGCACAGATATGTAGAGACGGTCAGGTTGTCCTTCACCATCTGTGCAGAGAAATGTGTTTTTCTGGATGCTGTGCTTCACTCGCCCTCCCACTCAGCAGAACCTCCAGTCACACGCCTCCCTCCCTGCATGTTGGTGCAACATCTCTGCTGAGCCTCCAACAGTCTGTGAAGCATGCATTCAGCATGTGTCCATGTGCACGTGTGTATCTCTGTGACAGCCTTGTGTGTGCTGTTCTGCACCACTCCATCACATTTAGATTCTGATTGTGATTTATCCTCCAGTATGTTGAACATTTAGGTTGACCTCACACACTTCTAACTCACTAATGCACACATCTCCAGACTCTTAATGTGTCTGAGTGAGCAGACACGGCTCCACCGCTGCTGGAGAGGTTTTGACACGTTTGCAGAGTGTGTGAGTGTGTGAGGCCTTACTGCATATAGTGATTTGTTGCGTGAGATATTTGCTGGATACAGATGTGTGTTCATTAATGTTGTTTACTGGAATGCTGTTCCACCAGGTGTATTGATCCACACACCAGTCTTTCAGTGTGTGTGTGTGTGTGTGTGTGTGTGTGTGTGTGTCTCTCAGTGTGACTATTGATCTCCACTATTCCCTGTAGTATTTATTTCTACAGCAAGTCTGTCAAAAGCCAAGAGTAAGTAATCCCTCTTTCCTTCTTCATTTTTCTGCCTCTCCTCACTCTTGCACAATTTGTCTCACTCAGTCAGATTCAAATATTTTTTTGAATCGGTTTTTCTTATTTTGTCAACTATTTCTCTGTGATGTTAGTTATTTTGTCTTAGATTTGCTCTGTTGCCTGCTAAATGTATGTGCGTACTGTAGCGTGATGCAGGTTTGTGGTCTTTTATTTTATAACCAGTCAGCCCCTTCTCACTGTGTAAAGCACAAACATAATACAGCATCAAATGACACTCTCTGCTCCGTTTAAACTATACAGATGAATGCTTTTATTTTTTTGTAGTGCCAGTGAGCAGAGTTCTACTCAGAGTGTGTATTGGGTTGTATTTGATGCTTTGCTTGGAGACGTGGACCATTCCTATGATTGCTTTTGACTTCCATTTTGACTACCAAAATACTACTGTGTCCTGTCTTCATCCTCCTGATGTTGTTTATAACAGTATTTGTCGTTTTGTTTTGCACTGTCCTTTTACAACACACCACTGCAGCATGTATGAAAGCTTGACCTGGCTTTCATTAAAAGCCAGACGTAGATTTCATTGGTTATTGTTTATCTTTAAATGTATATTTTTTGATTTGCCAGAGTATGTAAATATTTATTTGGTGCACTCTAGATGTCAGATTTAATGATACGAGATTTAATGAACAAATATCTTTGGTTGTACCGATATTTTAAGAAAGAAGTTGGAAGACTGGCTTTTAGAGTTGATGCCCCACTTGACTGGAATAATCTACCTGCTGACATACAGTCAATCACTTGTTTTTGATTATTTAGGAACACTGTTTATTTACATGTCTTACCCTCTTAGTTATTACTAGTCATTGCGGATGTTTGTGAGTTTGGCTATCTTAGTTTGGTTTGGTTATTTTTGTTTGTTTTGCATATTTTCAGGTACTTTTAGTTATTTTTATTATTATTATTATTAGTAGTAGTATTTTTTTTATCTCTTTCGACAGCTACTTGCTGTCTTTCAATTTTTGTCTTGTATGGAAGGAGGACCCTCTTCAAAACAAGAAGTTTCATCTCAAGAGGCTTTATCCTCCGAAAAGATAAGTAAATAAATAAATAAATAAATCATCATGACAAGTCGGAGTCCAAATCTAAACAGTTTTACATCCATTGTTAAAGTTGCTGCATGTCAGATGAGAACAAAACAGCACACAAATGCACACACAATACCCGTGTGATTAATTTACACTTTGCATTAACAGTTTTTGTCTTGTAAAATTATTTTAGATCAGTAAATCAAGCTTAGTTTAGTTTAAGCTTAGTATGAAAACGTGAAATAACTGTCTAGCATCATTCTTGCTTTATCTGCTGTCACGTGAAAAAGTCAAAAAGTTGTAATATTTAACTCTTAATTGTCACTTTGTTGTTAAAATGTACATTATAAATTTTGACAGTTATGTGCTGGAATTTTACTTTATTTGCCAATGAGGGTAAAATATTTGACAAAAGGCAATGAGGACATTTTGCAGAAAGTGTAACAGGAGAGACACGTCAAATAAGTTTTAGAAGAATGATAAAAACAGACAGAATGACTATAAATAATGTAAATGAACTATAATGAGGGGAAAAATAAGTGAATGTGAATAACATTTTACACGTAAACTGCTATGATCATTATAAGATAAAAAACAATCACAGTGATAAATGCAAAACAACAAAATGAGTCGAGAATTCAAACAGAAAATTAACAAAGACTTTAAACGTTCCAGAAAATCATCACAAAGAAACCAAATTAGACCGAGAAAAACAAAAAACCCACATATTTAATCTTAACAGCTTCCTGGTTGCGTTGTGTTTATTTTTTTTACAATTTTAGGTTTCAGTAAAATGTCTGCAGCCCTTGCACCTGCTGTTTCAAATTACATGTCAGACGTATGTGATTTATAGGTAGAGGGGAAACAAATGCAGGTAAGGCTCGAGCGGTAGGGGTTAGACACAATGCAAATAAGGAAGGGAGTCTGACAAGGAAGAACCTGAAACTATTTATCACCTGAGGGAGGATGGGTAACCACAGACAGGTGTGATAATTAGCAAATGAAAAACCCAAGTGGAGGAGCAGTAAGCAAAAACAGCTGACAAAAATGTAAAATATAAAAACAATCAGCAGCAAAATGCAGAAATAATCTGTCATCAGAGTATACATTTTATTATTGTCACATGGGAGTGAACTTCCCAGCAAAATGTGGTTAAAATACTAATTTCCTCATCCAGGATTCGTTTTGGTAGAGAATCCTGCCACACCTACTGAGACCAAGAGTAAAATGTATGCACTGGTGACAAATGGTTGGATAGTCGATTGGATCCCACAAGATTGGAGGGGAGCTCGGAGGTGGAAAGGGGCAAACGCTGAAAAGAGAGGTGAGATAGTAGTAATAAAATTGGATAAAAAAAGGGAGGAGAGAGAGATGGGAGGCAGCAGGGGTGTTATAAGGGAGGAAAGAGGTTGTTCAGGGTTGAGCAGTGAAGCAAAGAGGCTATTGCACACTGAGGCTGATTTGTGTGAGCTTGTGACTGTGTGTGTTTGTGTGTTTGCGAGTGAAAATCTTCATGAAATTATCAACCCAGGAACTTCAGAAGCCAAGAGTTCTCTCGAAGTCACTTTCCCTCTGTCTCTTGTCTTCTACACACACTCGCTGGCCCTCTGCAGGGGGTCCCGTCAGTTACCCCCACCCATGAAATAGAAGAGTTTAACAAGGCCATACTTATTTTCTCCTCTGCTCTCGTCTCTTTTCAACACTGCATGCTGGGAGTTTCTGTGTGTGAAGGTGGCACATGAGAGTGGGGAGGTGTTTAATGATGTTTGGAATGGGATTAGATAAGATAGTTTATTTCATAAATTTGTAGAAGGAGGTCACCAAACTTCAGAATGTCTAAAAGCCTCCCTCTGTGCTGAGGGTTTGCTCCATTCACACACACATTCACACGCTGGTGGTAATGAGCTACAATGTAGCCACAGCTGTCCACTGACAGAGGCGAGGCTGCCGAACAGAGGCACCACAGGTCCCTCCGACCACCACCAGCAGGCAAGGAGGGTGGAGCATAGACATGAATATGTAGACACCCCATTGGTGACTGGAGAGCGTAACAGCGTCGCCGCCATATTGCATGGGTCTCCTCACTCTGCAAAGTCAATGCAGAGTGGGCAACTATGGCCATTTTTGTGCAGTCTACGGTTGCAACAACAGGTGTACTATTGAAAACAGATCACGTGGGATTACTATTGACTTTTCTAACCTACCTGATGGAATTTTATATTTTAATTTATTTTAATTTTATTTTGTGTAATTATATCTATATTTTAATTATCATGCCATATGTGTCTAGTTTTGTGAAAAAGCTTGATAAAATGTTTTTTTTAGTTGGGTAAGCACTTTTCTCAGTAGAAATTAATGCACTGGGGGCGAATTGAGACCCATCTAAGATGGCGGCTGGCCACTACGGCAGTTCCTATAGGCAGCGCCAGTCCACGAGGCGTCTACGTATGTCTGTGGTGTGGAGTGTCTTGCCTAAAGACACGACGACTGACAGAGTCTGGAGATCAAACCTGCAACCCACCTACTGCAGAGCGAACTCCTAACCCTGAACCACTGTTGCTACTACCGATAGCCTCATCAGGGGAGAAAGACAATCTAACACTTGTGAAACTATCACACCTGAAGCAAAAGAAAAAAGTAATGAGACACATTATGAACAAATGGACAATGTGCTGTTTATTTACTGGTTCATCTCTTTTTCTGACCCCCTTAAGCTGAAAACACATTGTACAACTTTCACACATCATAGATAAAATATTTAGTTGTGAAAATACTGTGGGAACATTTTCTGGACTGAACTGGTGGTCTGTGGTGGTTTAGTGTGCCAGGCTCAAAGACCTACAACAAACTTCAACAATTTGTTCAGCCTGACTGCTGCTGTGACCAGCATCATTTCCAGCTGTGTACTTGTCCATAACTGCCTTCGCTCCCCTCACTTTTAACCTCATCCTGTATTAATGGCATTATTGCCAGTTCTACTTTTTTGACTGACATGTTTTTAAATATTAGTGATGGAAGAGACCTACACTCTATCAGATGTTATGGACTGAACCCTGATATGAACTAGAGACCTGTCCACATCTGTCTCATTTCTTTCTCATTAATTGCTATAAGCACAATCTCCCCACAACCCTGAACACAACTATTGGGTACTGAAAATGAATGGATAAATAGATCAATGTCATGAGAAAGTTTCTCTATTCAAAATAAAAATTGAGAACCATTATCAAGACCAGATTATTGTTGTTTGGGCTTTAAACTGTACATTGTTATACAGTTTTTAGTAGGGTTGTTTGATATCAGCTTTTTTACAGGTTTTTGATATATTGTCTATCTCTTAATTCCTGATATTGATAGAAACTTATACCAATATATGTTTTGTGTGCCCCCCCCCCCCAAAAAAAAAACCAAACAAACAAAAAAAACAAAGAAAAACATCCTTGTAGGTAACTAACATCAAATATCTTCTATCATGCATACTTTAAACATTTTCTGCTTAATGGTGTGGTTCACTAACTTATTTCTGGTTATAAATCGGTCACTGAGGTTTTCATGCAGGCTGAACATGAAAATAGTCTCCTATACCTATCTCCTGCATTAGCTTCTGATAGAAAATAGATGGTAAAACTCTAGGATTTGAAAATCCTGACAGCTCTGCGTCACACTGTCACTGAACGTTCATGGACTCACCCATCTTGGCTCATGACGGGGAAGGCTGTTGTTGGATTAGCGTCCAGGAAACAGCAGAAAACATCTTAATTAGCAGAAGCCAACCGTTAGCATTAGCAACTCCACCACATACTCCTCCAGGCTTGTGTTATTTGTGGAGATAAAACATGACCGTTGCAGAGCAAATTGAGTCAATGGTAGACTTGTGTCGCTGTTATCCAACCAGAGGCAAGATGTCCAGATATCGGGGAATTAGAGTCCAAATGTTCAGCTCAACTCTGATGTGGCAGTTTTCTAGTTCCTGAAACAGGCACACCAGTGCTTTTTCTCCCTAGAGTATGACTTACAAGGCATTCATTCCTTCGGGAGACCACTGCAAATGAATTGATTAAATGAGTGTTCCACACGTTTAAGAAAAGACGGTTACTTCAATTTAAGTTAGGCAATAGAAAAAAGCAATCCACCTACTTTTTCACAATTTGTGCTAACTGAACAATAGTATCTAAACGCTTGACCCCAAATCTGTCATATTTTGACATTTTGAGTGAGAGAAGTAGCTGAAGAGTTTGATGTATAATATGTGCATGTTATGTAAAAGTTGGTTCATTAAAAGATTAAAAAAATATACAGATAATTTTCCAATATTGCCAATGATATTTGTTGACTGATAATATCAGACATTCCTAGATTTTAGTAGGTACCTGGAGAAAAGCATGTACTGCAGTTGGCTTAGCCGCTAATTGATAGCTTCTACCAAGTCACTTACGTGAAGTTGCCGTTCTTCCGTTGTTTCGGCTGTTTCGTTGTTTCCAGATACACTCAGTCCCATGAAGTAAGCTCTTCTCTGGTCGATGATGAGAAGCTCCGTGTGTGAATTGTCTTTATTTTCTCAGGATCAGCTTTGAGTAAGTTAGCAGTTTGTTCTACTCATTAGAGTCCGTCCTCGGCGCGTGCATCCATCCCCCTAGCAACTGCTCTGCTAGCAATGAGATGACGATAAGCAATGCATGCATGGGGAGATCATGCTAACCCTATCCCCCAACCTTTCCTTTGTGAGGCAGCAGAACTGCACCAGCATCCAGCCCGCCTTGAATTCAGCATCAGTTTCCTTTAGGTACCAATGCACTAAATGAGGGGGTTTATAGGATTACAGTCAGGTGTGTGACTAACCAATTATACCTAACAGGTGCAGGTGATTATCATTTTTATATGTGGGTTGAAACACAGTCATTAACTAAAATAGACGCAGCTGTGTAGGAGGCTAGAAACGGGGTGAGGAGCAGATGAACTGCTACCTAGGTGACGCCCCTCTAAAACACTCTTCTCATGAGCTCTTCTCATCAACAGTGGGCGCTAGATCGTAGAATTATTTCTAAACATATCAGATTTTTTTTAAGTTCTTGTAAATATTGATCAGATGTATTATCTGTACAATAATCTACATAGATCCTTATTTTAAATGTTTTATATCTATATATTATGTGCCAATAGGGTTAGACATTGGTGTGTGTGATCAGACACACGTGTGTGTTGTCTCCGTTTTTCTCTCTGTTTCTGCCGGCCCTGGGATTGCTCCTCATTTCTAAATTTATCCTCAAAGTGTGCCACCTCTCCTGTGAGCTGCTGCTGGGATTCTGTTGTGGGGTGTTGGGGGTGGGGGAGACGGGTGAAGTGGGGTGTAGAGACAGCAGAGAAGAGGGGAGTGGTGAAGCAGGGAGGTGGTGTGTGGCGTGTGAATGTGGGACACGGCCGTTTGCATCTTCCGCTTGTCTGTATTTCTCCTTTTTCATATCTTTTCTGCCATCATCCCATCCCCGTCCCTATGCTGCTGGGTTTATTTGGGGGTGGATTAAGTTTTTGCACATATGTCTCATGATGTAAGTAGCATTAGCTGTCCTGTCAGAGCCTCTGTGGACCTTTAAAAAATATGTATGAAAAAATACATGTTGTAGGAGATAAAACTAGAACATAATCTGCTGTCCCTGTATGAAAGATGTTAAAATCAGTGCTTCTCACATGTGTGTGTGGCCTGTTTTAGAGCTTGAAAAAAGGAATGAACCCATAAATGGAGAATCGGTATCCTCAGCAGAATAAAATAAAAAGTTCTAGCGCTTATGCACATGACATTTGCCCACCTTGTTCAGTATTAAGTGTGGAAATCTGCAGGAGTTAGCCTGCCTGGTACCAGTTCACATCCTCACTAATGTTAAACAAAAGCTGGTAATGTTGAGGGAAAATGTGTGTGTTTGTGCATGTGTCAGGATGTGTGTGTTACAATAGCTGCTATGTGTGGTTAATCTCTCTCTGACAATAGCCTCCCTGAGCTGCCAGCTCTCAGACCCACAGGCCTGGAGTAAAGCCTGGGGAGCAGTGCTGGAAGTCACCCAGATAGGACTCAAGGGAATGGGCTTGGACTGCCTCCAACTCTCACTGTGTGGGGTTGATTGAGGGGGCTGCAAGGACACAACTGCTCTGCTCAGAGGAGACCGAGCGAGGAGACGGGTGGACAGCAGAGGAGAGATAATGAAAGGAGAGGAAAGCAGATGGAAATGAATAGGAAGGACATCGAGTAAACAGAACAGGGGTAAGTGGATGCGCTGACATCTAGTTATAGCTGCAAACAAACAGTGATGGCGACGCAGTGCTTTGTAGCATCAAATTGATAAATGACAAAGCAAAAAGGACTCACAAAGTCAACGTGTTTTTTATTTGTGCAACAACCTTTTACCCCAGATGACTTATTTGGGACAAATTTTACATTTTGATCACAGGTTCACAATAATCACAAATCAGTTTTTTTTCTTCAAAAGTTAATTTATACATTATCACAAAATGTAACGGTACCTGACATAAACGACTGCTGCTTTAGGAAGTTATTGTTGAATTAAACATTACGAGACTAAAAAGAATCCTTTTGGAACTTCCTCTGTTAACTGTTACTTTATCTTCTTTCACAACTTTCAGCTCTTAGGGAATGGACATGAATAGAGTTAATGATTAGTGCAGGAAAGCTGTAAAAATTCAAACGTAAACATAATCTAAATAGAAGTTTAAACAAATGAGTTGTATTGTCTCAATAACTGTGACATAACCAACCTAAGCTTCAAAGAATATCTTAGAATATCATGAATTAAAATAAAAAGCAAATATAGAGAATCTTTAAAATGGTTTATGTGCTACAGAGAAAGCTAAACTGGTCCTGACTATGTAAATTCTAGGATTTGAGTGCATCTGTTAAAGAAAAGTTTGTAAAAGTAGCAAAAACTCTGCATTTTGACGTCACAAGAAGCTCAAGTTTTTGAACACACTCACTGATGAAGCTAGAGGTCAAAGGTCAGGTTTTTTTTTGTGAGCAGTATTTGCAAAAGCCAAGGCTGAACCCTAAAAAATCTCAAGTTAATTCAGACTGTGATGATTTTACTTCATATTTGATACATTCATGAAACAAACATATCTTCAGGGTCACCAGGGTCTTCAAATACCAGCCAGTCAAATACACTGCTCACAAAAATTAAAGGAACACTTTAAAGAAACACATTAGATACATCAGATCTCAATATGAAGTTGGATATCTATACAAATAATAATAATAATAATAATAATAAATTTTATTTGTAATGCACTTTACATTTCACTGAAATCTCAAAGTGCTACAACATAATTGAAGTCATCTAAAAACCCAAGCAAACATTAATACATACAATACTAAACAAGTTAAAAACATTTAAAACATTTAAAACAAGTTAAACATCGACAGTATGAAATAATTTAAAAGGCCTGTTTGAATAAAAATGTTTTTAGCTGTTTTTTAAAACACTCCACACTCTGTGGAGCTCTCAGAGGTTCTGGGAGCACGTTCCACAAACGTGGAGCTGCAGCTTGAAAGGCCCGATCTCCCATGGTGTGAAGTTTGGTCCTGGGCTGTTGAAGGTATTGAGAGTTGCTGGAGCGGAGATTTCTTGAAGTGATGCGTGGAGTAAGGAGCTCTTTAAGATAGACCGGAGCATTTCCATGGATACACTGATGAGTAAGGAGGCAGAGTTTATACTGAATTCTGTAAGGGATTGGTAACCAGTGGAGAGACTTAAGAACNTTGCCTAACATAGAGATATCACTGAGGTTGGATGACTTGATCTTGTGGGGAGTACCAATGAGTAGAACCTCTGTTTTGCTGCTGTTTAATTGGAGGAAGTTATCAGACATCCATGCCTTTGTCTCCTCCAGGCATGCACTGAGAGCAGATGGTGTGGCTGAAGAGGTAGTGGGATCAATTTTGAGATATAGCTGTGTGTCATCAGCATAAGAATGGAATGATATCCCAAATTTCCTGAAAATGCAACCTAGTGGGAGCATGTATATAGTAAAAAGGACTGGACCAAGAACTGAGCCCTGGGGCACCCCACAGGTGATGTTATGGGGTGGTGACTGTAGCTCCCCCAAAGCCACATGTTCAGTTCTTCCAGTGAGGTATGACTGGTCCACAGTGTCGAAAGCAGCAGAAAGGTCCAAAAGAACAAGAAGTGAAACGGAGCCCTGGTCAGCTGCCATAAGTAGATCATTAATGACTCTGACCAGGGCTGTCTCTGTGCTGGCCATGTGTCTGAAGGTGGCCATGAAGCTGAGATGCAACCACTTTTTCCAAAACCTTTGAGAGAAATGGCAAGTTTGAAATTTGGAAGAGGATCCAGGGAACATGTAGAGGAACTCATCCGTTGTATGATTCCCTCCACGTCTTTCTGTGTCGTGTTAGTGAAGTTGCTGAGTGTACTCACTGTTTCTGGAATGTGAGCTTGAATTGGATTACACAGGTTTTAGTAGATGGTTAATTGTGGAAAACAGCAGTTTTGAGTTTTTAGAGTTATTGTTGATTTTGTGGGA
Organism: Aphyosemion australe; assembly: GCA_006937985.1. Taxonomy (NCBI): domain Eukaryota; kingdom Metazoa; phylum Chordata; class Actinopteri; order Cyprinodontiformes; family Nothobranchiidae; genus Aphyosemion; species Aphyosemion australe. Next base: position 558,494 of record SSNS01000082.1, on the reverse strand, counting down.
GTAATACTGAGATCTAGCTGTGGCCAGAGCTTTGGAATACTTTTTTTGATGGTTGCGATAGGCTTGCTTGTGTACTACAAGTCCTGTGGAGATGTATCTCCGCTCAAGAGCACGTCCAGCTGTCTTCATTCTGCGAAGCTCATCTGTAAACCATGGGGCTGATCTGGAAAATGCGACTGTTCTAGTTTTAAGTGGAGCATGGGATTCAAGGATATCATGAAGTCCATTGTTATAATAATCCACGGAATCATTAACTGATGGAAAGTGTGTAACAGTAGAAAGCTTTTGGATGCAAATATTCAGTGAGGCTGAATTTATATTTTTCAGGTTTCTGAAACAAATTTGACGTTTTGGTTTGGAGTAAATGTTTGGTATGGGCAGGTCAAGGGTAATGGCCTTATGGTCAGAAACACCCAATTCATAGACTTGGAGATTGTTAATGGGGGCAGAGTCAGTGATGACCAGGTCGAGTGTATGCCCCCTGGTATGTGTGGGCCTATCAACATGCTGTTTCAGGTGCACACACTCAAGGAGCTCCAGAAATTTTACAGCTAAGTGACTTGAGAGGGAGTCCACATGAATATTAAAATCTCCAAGTATGATGACATTAGATGTTGTTGCACCCAGTGTTGTCAGCAGGTCCTGTATTTCTGTGATGAACCCAGGATTTGGTTTAGGTGGACGGTATATAAGTAAAATTGTTATGGGCTTATGTGACATATATTTAAATGAGAGACATTCAAATGTGGACATTTTAGGCAGAGAAAAAGGAGACAATTGTAGGTCAGTGCGGCAGGCCTCATTTAGTACAGCATAAGAATCTGGTCTGTGCCAGGTCTCAGTAAGGCACATAACATCTATTTCAGTGTCAATTATATGTTCATGTATTAAACTGGATTTATTTGACAGAGACTGGGCATTGAACAAGCCTATTTTAATACTGGAACAGGGCTTACACTTAGGTAGATGGCGAAGCAGGCGAAAGTCCACTCCCGTTTCCTCTGCCATCTAGTTCGGCGAAGCAGAGGCAGAGGCCCAGGCAGAGGCCCAGCAGGCAGAGGCAGAGGCCCAGGAAGTGGAGCTGGAGGCCCAGGGGTCCAGGCAGCAGAGACGGAGGTCCAGGCAGCAGAGACGGAGGTCCAGGCAGCAGAGGTGGAGGTCCAGGCATAACGACAGGGCAATGTCTTAGGAACAAAAGGATGCCAAGTCTTTTAATGGAAATAAAAGTTTTCAGCCTACAGAGGGCTCAATTGTGTAGACACCCTAATAGTCCATTATTTCAAAAACTTAATTTCTGCAACTCAAAATGCTTTTCAGTATCTTGTGTGGCCCCCACGAGCTTGTGTGCATGCTTGACAACGTCGGGGCATGCTCCTAATGAGACAACGGATGGTGTCTTGTGGCATTTCCTCCCAAATCTGCGTGAGGGTATCCCTGAGCTCTTGTACAGTCTGAGGAGCAACCTGGCGCCGCCTAATGGACCGAAACATAATGTCCCACAGATGTTCTATTGGGTTTAAGTCAGAGGATCGTGAAGGCCATTCAATTGTTTCAATTCCTTCATCCTCCAGGTACTGCCTGCATACTCTTGCCACATGAGGCCGGGCATTGTCGTGCATTAGGAGAAAACCAGGACCTACTGCATCAGCGTAGGGTCTGACAAAGGGTTCAAGGATTTCATCTCGATACCTTATGGCAGTCAGAGCACCATTTCCTAGGCAGTAGAGGTCTGTGCGTCCCTCCATGGATATGCCTCCCCAGACCATCATTGACCCACCTCCAATCCTGTCATGTTGAACGACGTTGCAGGCAGCATAACGTTCTCCTTGTCTTCTCCAGACTCTTTCACGTCTATCACAGGTGCTCAGGGTGAACCTGCTCTCGTCTGTAAAAAGTACAGGGCGCCAGTGGCGGACTTGCCAATTCTGGTGTTCTTGAGCAAATGCCAGTCGAGCTCTACGGTACTGGGTATTGAGCACAGGGCCCACTACAGGACGTCGGGCCCTCAGGCCATCTTCATGAAGTCTGTTCCTGATTGTTTTGGTAGAGACATTCACACCAGTGGCCCTCTGGAGGTCATTCTGTAGGGCACGAGCAGTGCTCAGCCTGTTCCGCCTTGCACAAAGGAGCAGGTATCGGTCCTGCTGATGGGTTGTGGACCTTCTACGGCCTTGTCCAGCTCTCCGAGAATAACCGCCAGTCTCCTGAAATCTCCTCCATGTTCTGGAGATTGTGCTGGGAGACACATTATACCTTTTTGCTGCAGCCTGTGTGGATGTGCCATCCTGGAGAAGTTGGACAACCTGTGCAACTTCTGTAGGGTTAAGGAATCGCCTCATACTGCCAGTAGAGATAATTACTCAAGCCAAAACTAGCACGAGTGGAAAACCAGCCAAAAAAGATCAAGAGGGAGAAACTTGAAATGACCTCCACATGTTAAACCAGTCCTGTTTTGAGGGTTTTGTAATTGTTGCCACTTTAGTGCACCTGTCGTTAAGTCCATGAACACCAATACAGCTGAAAGTGATTAACAATGCCCTCAGCTGCTTAATCAACCAGAAACTTATCAGACAGGTTTAACTGATTTCATGCCAGGCCCAATAAAAAAAGTGTTCCTTTAATTTTTGTGAGCAGTGTATATTCGTCCATGCTTCACCACAATTAGCCTTTCGCCGGCCCCGCCCCCAGAACGGCTATTGTCCAATCACACATAATAATAATAATAAATTTTATTTGTAATGCACTTTACATTTCACTGAAATCTCAAAGTGCTACATCATAGCAACCGTTACTATCCGACAACTCCAAACAAAATGATGAAGCTAAGCCTAATTTATACTAAGCATTAGCCTCGATAGTAGTCGTGTCTCCTTCGTTTCCCTTCAGAACCTCCTCACGAGCTCAACCAGCAAGCCAGCAAGCATGAGTGCTCCCCCCGCCCGCGGCTGGGCGGATGTCCGCCTCCTAGCCTATCCAAGACCCTTTTAGATAAGACACACCGTGCCGGCAAATCAGCATAATATTACCTCAACTGTGTGTCTTATAAACGCACATTAAGCCTATTGGCGCAACAGCGGGTGGTGTCATGATCACGTGATGAATTAATGCCGAGCTCCGGCCGGGAACTAAAAATGAAAGTAAACACGGGCATAAAAAGTTATATTTTATAAACAGACTCAGCTGAGATGATAGCGATGCAGAGCGAGGAGCTTTTCTTCTTTAGAGCTGCCTGCAGCTCAGATCATCTGACAGCTCACAGGGACACCGCGTCGCCGCCACAGCTCCTCGGATCCACGCGTCCCCGGACGCCGGACCTTCTCCCAAACTCCTTGTTCCCTGCTACGCTTCGCTCAGCGGAGCCGACACTAATATATCCCTCCACTGCATACTGTAACCATTTTTGCCTCCATCTGGATGATATTAAGGACGAATTGCTCCAAAAAAAGTCGCTGACACGCATCTGTCTACTTCTTTCCATCATGGAAATCTGCGGAGCTGCAGTATTTGATCCACTTATTGTCGGAGTTGGCAACAGTAACTAAGGGGGGCGGGGCTCGGCGAAAGGTCAATTACAGAAAGCATAAAGGTTCAGATCAGCTGTATAATAGTCTAGTCTGTTTTTTTTTTTTTTTTTTTGTCAAATCAATATAAGTGTACTGCTGATTGTACTCTGGCACAGATTGCAGACTGATCAGTGTTTTCTGTGTTGACGTTCTCAGCGAGAAAAATGGATTAAAATTGAAAATTGGTAGAATTAAAAAGTTTGAATATCTTGGATCTTAAAAATCAAGTAGAAATTTGTGACATTTTGCTGTAACTTTATCACGCCTCAAATATCTTTCTCCTTGCAAGAATGGAAGAGAAAACCTCACTCCAAGACCAGTGATTGTTTTTAGTAGGAATGCTCCGATCCGATCACGTGATCAGAAATCGGGCCCGATCACGTGACTTTCAAAGGACTCGGAATCGGTTGAAAAAGATCGGATTTAACCTTATAAAACAACAAATATGACATTTTAAATTCATTCTGATATTTTAACAAGTTCCTCTATATCAATATTATTTTTTCTTGGCCAAAAACAACACCATTACGTCACACAATGTACGGCAGGTGGGGATTCAGACACCATACAGCTGTTAGCTAGTAGGCTAACGCAGAGCTAACTTCTCTCCACAGGAGAGCTAAAATATCTGTATGTTGGTGATATCTTAAACCGGACAGCAAAGGCAGTGTAACAGCCACTTGTAATGTGTGCATACTGGGCATTCAACATGTTGGAAAAGACAGCTGCATGATAAGCAGCCTTCAAAACGAAATACTTTCTCCTTCGGCTTTTTTACCTTCAGGCGTCGCCACTGCGAACCATCGGTCTGGGTTAAGTCCCAGTTCACAGCGGCATCTCTAACAAAAACACGGAGCCAGCCAACAGTGAAAATTACGTTAATAAATAGAGAAATCGCCGACAACAAAACGTCAGAGTTTCTCGTTCTGCAGCACCTGAGCTGAACACACTGGTAGCTTCATGGTGCTGCGGGGAAAGCCTGCTGTGGCACCGTGTGTCTATGGAACCCAAAGTGTGCCACAAACGCACAACATTACGTGCGACTCTCACACGAAAAGTACACGTTTTTAACAAGCAATAAACACGTCAACAACACATACTTTACGCGTGAAAATGTTGCGTGATTTCAACCAGCAAACAACACGAAAACAACGTGTTAACACACGTGCCTTCCGGTCACGGAAACACGCATCACTCCACAGCCGCATAATGAGGACGTAAACAATTTGAAATATGAGCATCTCAGCTACTTTTAAATTTATTCATAATATTAACACATTTTTTATTAATGTACTTCCTAAACAAGTGATGTTTATGGCAGATAAACTAAGGAAATGACATAAATACAGAAAGAAAGACATACCTAATAATAAAAAAATTAAAGGAAAACTTGGACGTGTTTTCCCTTCATTTCTTATTATTTTAATGCTTTGCTGAAGTGTCGGATCGGGACTCGGCATCGGCAGATACTCAAAATCAAATGACTCGGACTCGGATTGGGAGCAAAAAAATGTGATCGGAACATCCCTAGTTTTTAGTTTTTAATTTCTGGTTTTTAAAAGGAGCGGATGTGTTCCATCTGAAGAGAGAAATGGCTCATGATTAGAAAAATCTTACAATTTAATGTTGTATATAGACGACACCTGCGATGAATACGAATAAGGCATTTATTTATTTTTACTTGTAGAACAGCACTGTTCCTGTTCACTCTGCAGTGGTGGAAGGTGTGACATTTAAATGGCAACAAGTCTAATTTGTAAATGCATTCACCTCGTTTCAAATGGGCTTAATTGCCTCAATTTAATAACCCTCTTGACACCAAGATTAAAGCTACGGATGGTGCAGTTTCAGTGAGTTTCTCTCATTTTCCTTTTGACAAAGTGTTCTCTGTGACAGAAAAAACTCATTCAAGTTCCCCATCTGTATCTTTATGCATCAAGATGAGAGCATGATGATTTATATTTTCTTTGAAATCCCAGACATAAAAAAGAAATCTGAACCTAAAATGACTCTCATTCTCCGCACGTGCTTCTTTATTTAGTGATTTAGAGAAAATTTTTAAGTGAACCAAAACTAGAAAAACTTACAATTTTTTGGGTAATAAATAAATTTTCTTTTCTTTTAAATCAATGAACATAAGTCAAAAGTGACAGTCAAGTGTTAATCTGAGACATCTTATAAAAATTCTCCACTGCAGTAAATGTTTTCAAAGTGGGTCATTTTTTAAGGAAATGTAGGAGAATGTAAGAAGCTATTAATCATTTATGGCTGATTTTGAATAATGAAAATGTTTTTTATTTATGTTTTGGCTTTTGATAATGTTGCATAAGATGGAAATGAAATCTTTTCAGCTTTAAGTAAAGATAATAGATCAAAAAAAGAACAAGTTCACTTGCTATTTTGGAAATATGATTGGTCACTCTGAGTTTAACATGCAGGCTGAACATGAAAATAGTCTTCTACCCCTATTTCCTGCATTAGCCACCGATAGAAAATATACAGGGAAACACTTTGAATAGAAAAGCCTGACAACGCCATTTCACCTTGAAACTTTGTATTCATGGACTCACCCATCTTGGCTCGTGACGGGGAAGACTGTTGATGGTTTAGCGTCCAGGAAACAGCAGAGAATGTCTCGGCTAGTAGAAGCTAACCATTAGCATTAGCAACTCCACCACACAGCAGAACTCCTTCAGGCTTGTGTTATTTGTGAAGATGAAACATTGTTGCAAAGCAAACAAAGTCAATGGTAGAGTCATGTTGCCATTAGCCAATCAGAGGACAGATGTCCAAATATCAGGAAAAAAGACTAAAACAGATACTAGGTGGTGCTAAAAGCATGCCAAAACTGCAAAGTTTCCCTTTAAGGGCCAGAATATACTTGCTGTTTAACCTCGCGTTGGCGCAGGCAGCAGGCTGCGTCTTTGTTCACATACTTGCTGCTACACGGCGCTGTACTGCATGTAGTACTGGCGTGTTCCACTAGGGGGCAAATGAGTGTACTCAGGCCGGATAAAGAGACGGGACAACTAAAACAAACATGGCGTCAATAAAAGAAATCAGTAACTGGTTATTTATGAGATTACGGCAGAAAAAAAGACAACAGCGGTATCGTAGATGGTGTGAAAGACCTCTAAACCAGAGATGGAGTCACCATGGTGAGTGTGTCTCGCTTGTTTTGTCAACTCCACCTACTGGTTATGCGTATATTACAGCGTTCGGGCACGTTGAGTCGCTTCGCGTTAATTTCGGAGGACGCGCACAAACGACGCTTCAAATCAATGCAAGCTACGCATGGCAGCCATTTTAACCATGCGTACGCGTCGTTAAACAGCAAGTATATCACAGCCTTAACTCTAATTTTAAATGGTCATGTGATTTCCTGAATTTTCAGTAATAGTTTTTTGATAAATCTTTTGGGAGTTCTTTTTTTATTCCTATCATTTGGAGCACACACAGTAAAATCCCAAGTGTTAAATAAGCAGTGTCAGAGTATAGGAACTCTGTCAGAGTTAATTCAAAGAAAGTGAGTGTAAAATGCCTGTTGGTGTTAAATTTCAGAGTTAAAACTGATTTTTTTAAAATCACTCTTACAGTTTTTTTTACAGACGCTAGGACACATTTCTCAATACTTAGGTCACATTTGCAAAACTCTTCATGCAGTGAGCACAACAGAAGTCTATGTGGGCTAAACTGAGGATCAATTATCATTGTTTTCTCTCAAATTTCATGAATTCTTTTCTCACTCAGACACAACAACTGCCAAAACTCTTTGTAGGAACAGGCCATTTTGCACGTGCTTACATACTGTTTACAAAACTGTTAAACTTATGTTCAAAACAATAACATGATGCAAAACTGAATAAGAGCAAAATTCAACAGCAATATTTTATTGGAACATATTTTAAATCTAAAAATGCAGTTTAACCAGCCACAGCTGATTCTCATAGATGAACATCTGCAGGTGTTACTCATTCTATTTCATTACAAAAGGAGACAACTGCTGAATAGGTTTGTATTGTGATGTAAACATGGACCCAGCCAGAAATAGAGAAGTGGCTGAAAGAGGAAGAAGAGAGGCTGGGAGAGGGCGAGGAATACGTATGCATGGTGGAAGAAGAATACGAGGAAGATCAAGAGCTGTAGTCTCAGATGAGATCAGAGCTACTGTAAGTGATCATGTAGTACAGAGGTTCCCATTTTTTTTCCTTTACTGTAAGGACCCCCTTGCCCATGTCCAAGACAAGCCAGGACCCCCAAACCCAACTCCTTCAGACATAAACACATTACTGTAAATGTGATCATTTACTAACTTTATACAGATGTGATAGGGTGAGCATGCTGTCACTGTATCCCGATTGATCATGTGCCTGGGCTGCTTGGCCACAGGGATATCCCTTTGGCTGACTGGTTAATGCGCATGACTCTCACCTGGGGGTCTGAGGTTCAAATCCCACCCAGGCCCTTGTTTGTCCACCTTGCCACACAGACATACAGAGTTATAACTTTTATATGGCGTTCTGATTATACTGTAGGGGTGTTATTGGGATTTTATAAATGTAATTTGTACAAATAAAATCTTGCTAACCGCACAACCTCAGCAAAGACAAAATTGTGGGGACCCCCTTGGGGGTCGCAACCCCCAATTTGGGAACCCCTTATGTAGTACATCAGGGTCTCTCAATAGCCACTTTTTTTAAGACACACCGTGTCGGCAATTCAGCGTAATATTACCGCAACGTGTTTCTTATGAATGCACCATGGCGGCATCGCGTTGCGGGAATTTTGTGGCATTCGTGCCGCCACGCTTGGTAGTAATATTGCAGTAATATTGCGGCTTAGCCGGTCTTATAAACGCACATTAAGCCTTGGTGCAAAAGAGGGAGGTGTCATGACCACACGATGAGTTAATGCCGAGCTCCGGCCGGGAATTATGTTGAAAATGAAAGTAAACACGGCCATAAGTTTTGTTTTTGTAAACAGAATCAGCTGAGATGATAAACTGGAGCGATGCGGAGCTCCAGGAGCTTCTTTCGGTTAGATCTGCAGCTCAGATCATCTGACAGCTCACAGGGACTGTGGAGCACACACACCTGTAGCTGACTGTGGAAAAAAACTTCGATCGCAATAAAAAGCAAGTTATGTCCAAAATACACGGAAGTCCGCGACAGCGTAGAGACCGCCCCCATAACCTCCTTTTTGCCGCCATTGCGTAATCTTTTATAAAACTGACATGATTGCGCAACATTACCGCCATGGTCTGAGCTCTTATAAACGACCTTAGGCTCCCAGATGCCGCCTCGACGTTGCGGCAAATTGGCGGCATTGTTTTATAAAAGAGGCTAATGAGAGAGGCTGGTCAGAGAGTGCAGCCAAATCTGCAATGCTCTACAGTGGCATCTATTGTTAGAGTTGTCCAGCAAACCAACAGGTAACTTGTATTCTAGTATTTTGGAATTACTTAGTGCAAAAAAATAAAAATAAATATAAACAACATAAAACATTGACAAATTCTGCATCATGTCTGATTCATTCCAGTAACATATATTGCAGTTATAAACAGAGATGTGTCCTTGTTTTACACAAGAAAATGTAATGCTACATGTTGTTAGTGTTTTTTAGGTTATTGTTTTGTGGGTGACAAAGTGTGTTTGTCGGCTGTCAACCTTTGCTAGTGTTCTGGAAGAATGAGTTGATTTGAGACCTGATTGAAGTGTTTTGGTAGTTGTAGTGCATTTTGAATGTGAAATGAACTGCTTTGCCAAGCTGAAAGTCAGTTAGGAGAACTGTCTGAAGAGTTTTGCAAAAGTGACCTAAGTATTGAGAAATGTGTCCTAGCGTCTGTAAAAAAACTGTAATAGTGTAAACTGTCAAGTGTTAAAGAAAATTAACTCTTTTGGAGTTACTAGTACTCCATACTCCAGTGTTGATGAAAAATTACTCCAAAACAGTGTAAAAAGTAATGATCCCGCCCACTTTGAGCTGCAGTGAGCGAGGTGCATTGTGGGTAGTCATATTTTTGGTTAGTTTGTCCTATTTTGAGGTGTTTATGCATATTTATTTTGGGAGGGTTGTGTTGTTCTTAGTTACAACTTCACTTTCTTTCATTTACTGTTGCAAATGTGGTGTTATTTGTTGTGTTATGCTTGCACCATAAGTAAGAAGGTTGGTCACAGGAATGGGACCACTGTGTCCTTGCACTGTGTTAGCAAACAAGAGGCGGTTCCCACTAAATGCCCTGGACTTGACTCCTTGTGTTCCAATCTCATTGGCTGTTTGAAGTCATGTGAGGCAGGAGTTAGCTGGTATTTTTCAGTGTGGCTGCTAGCTGTTAGCTTCTTGGCATGACAGCTGATACAATATAAATACTGTTAAGAGTTAAAGTTTCATTAGCATCTAGTGTTAGAATAATGCTTGAAAAATAGCAGTGTCATATTTAAATAACACTTTGAGTGTTACTTATCTTATAGAGTTAAAGTATTATTACAATTGTGAGAGTTAAAGCAGATTTACACCATAACTTAATTTAACTCTATTGAGTGTAAAATTGACTCTGAATATTTAACACTGAGATCAGTGTAACCTTTACACAGTACAGGGCAGGACCATGTGTTCACTGCCTCAGTGATGAAATTGACTCTTTTAGTGTTGAATTAACACTGCTCATTTTACTGTGCAGACACCCTGCAGAGAAAACTCATTTTGGCCACTTGTATCAGAAAGTAGGCTGCAGCAACCATAATTAGTAACTCCTTTTTTAACAAATTAAAATTTAGTCAAATATGTGACTTTTCTCTGCATTTTCATGAAGAATTATGATGATGCACAACCAAAGAACTGCACACCGACTATACCGATGTTTCACCTGGGACGCTGTGGTACTTCATCTTCTGCAGATTTTAAAAATGTTGGCCAGTTTACCACATGACTTAGAACAAAATGGAGCCCAAATAGTGATCACCAAATATATTGACTGCTTGGAAAAAAAATGGAAAAAGATTTCATGAAAACCCACCAGTAACGTATTTTTCTCTAAGTTTGTTGAGCGCTAGTTTAAGCCTGGTTTCCATGTGGCTCTGTGAGCCGAGAGGCTTGGTACCATTTGCTCTGTTCAAGGGTTATTAGTTTGAATCTGTGGAACAATCTTGAAAGACACTCATCTCATGGAAGAGTTGGGAGGAATGGAGATTAATAAATTATTGATTCAGCTAAGAAAACACTATGTGATATGGATCAGATCAAATCCCTTGAGAGAAAATGAAAACAAACAGCAACAATACTTGTTTGGTTTCTAAAGAGGCAGCAACAGAACGGGAATCACATCCTTGTTTGTTTTACTTGGTGGCTTCTGTGAAGCTAATTTTTCCGACCTTGTAGCACGTTTTAATGGGCATAGATGTTAAATATGATCAAGACAAATGACTCCTGTTATGTTAGCTGATTTACTGGCAATGGACCGGAATGTTTCTGCGTCCCAATCTTTTGATTACACCAACCGTGTGAACGAGGGACATCTAAAAGCTTCTCTAATTATTCCGACTGAGAGTAGATCTCACCAGCAGTCAGCCTGTGTACATTTTAAATGTGAGCACTGTAGAATATATTAAGATGCCCCTGGAACCTTAATGCTTTCTCTTCAGTCATATTGATTTGTAAAACTACATTTTGGGGGCCGTTTACGCTGGTTTTAACAGAGACATAACAGTAAATATCCATGGTGAGAAATGTGTTTTCAATAAGACTGTGACATAGAATAGTCTGAGTTTTAGAGCAGAGCAAAATGAACAGTTTTTCTCTGAGGAAATATCTAGGAGGAGATTGGACAGCTACAACACTATCAGAGATAGCACATGGTAAATGAGCTCAGACTGTGGTAGTCAACGGGGAGATGACTATCTCCCTCTCTCTTGCTTCTACACTTTCAAAAATGTCCTCAGCTCTTATTCATTCCATTTCTTTTAATATGCAATTTTCCATTGCACCATCCCAACTGCGCACCGCTGCTGCTACAATTCATTCATTCTGTAATTTTTTTCTTCTTTAAGAGGTGTGTGCGAGACAGAAGGAAGTATTTTTGCGTATTTATCTCCGAGTGCATCTGTGAGAGGATCTGTGTGTGTTTGCTACTGCCACAGTTATGCATGCCTGCCTTCCAGGCCCAGCATAAATCATCATTAGAGGTGGCAGATGTGTGTATTTGTGATGTTGTGTAAATGCAGGTATTTTTGTGTGTGTACTCACACCATCTGCAGCAACTGTAGCTTTCCCTGCTCAACAGGCTGCCTTATTGTTACAGCTCCAATGCCCTGTTCCGCTTCGTTTCCAAGGTTTTTGAGACCAAGGATGCTTGAAAACGCACGCACATTCACACACACACGCACGCACGCACGCACGCACGCACGCACGCACGCACGCACGCACGCACGCACGCACGCACACACACACACACACACACACACACACACACACACACACTAAAAACAGCATGAGACTCACAAAAACACCCAACACTGTTACTGTCACTGGGTGACCTTGCACATTGATGAGAAACTGGTTGATATAAACTCAGAGATTACTCCACCTTCATAAAATGACTCACACCATGATGCTGGGAAAGATATTGTGTTTTAGTGAAGTCACAGGTTTACACACAAAAATATATGGTCTTTGCCAAGTAGCCGTTTTTTCAGTTTGACATCACAGGACATGGGAGACATGTCAGACTCCCTGAGTCCCTTCAGGCCTGGACGGAGAAACAACATCCCAGTATTTTACGCTGCAGTGTTGTTTTAAAACTTTCTCTATGGACATTCTTTGTTCTACTCTACTGGGAATATAAAAAAAAATCACCATTCTGAATTGTGAGTTGTATTTCAAAGCCTAAAGTTTAGAATTTAGTTGTGATCATCTTTTTGGGAGTTTATTTTGACCAGAAAATGGAGCTGAAGTGTGATACATAGACCCAGATTGGACACAGTAGCATAATTAAGATCTAGTAGGTTATGAGATTCTGTTTTAACAGGACTGACCAAACCAATAAATCTATTATGACACCAAAGAAAGTTAGAGAACAAATTTATCGACATATTATGAAATGATAAAATCATAATATTTTAGTATTGCAGTTTTTGTTGGCTCCCTATCTGATGACACTCAAAGCTGTTTTTTTCTGTAATGGGACCATTTTAACTTAAAACTAAAATGAATGACATTGAGCAGTGTGCCATCCTATTACATCTGTTTTATAAGATAATTGGTCATAGGTTCTTACTTTAGTTTTTTGCACAAGCTATCTACAGTATCATATTCTAAAGCCAACTGCTAAGTGCATTTTCATTGCAGTTTATTCAGATGGTAGTCTCTAGGCAATTTATTCTTCTTTGGATTAAGACAAGGCAGGGTTTCATCAAAACATACAAACTATGTTGAAATGATATTTAGTCATTTTGCTTGGAAGCTTATCAGATAGATGTTTGCACCCAGAACAGCAGCTTACATAATCACTTGTTTTGAGGCTCTGCTTTTTCTGCAGTCCAGATAATAAGAAATTAAGATGAATGATTAAATGCATGGTGAAAAATGCCTTTGAACCTAAAGTCATTAGAGCTGCAGAGCTGGTGGATGTGAACTTTTGAAGTCCTCAAACTTGATGACAGTTTGTATCTCAGTTTTAAATAGAAAACCAATAACATCTCATTATTCCTGCACTCTAAATTCTCATGGAACAAAAGCTTTAGGATTATTAATAGGTGTACCGGGGCCACTCAGAAGGGGAAAACTAAAGGATGTGTAAAAGTCTAAATGTCAAGAAAAAAATGTAAATGTTGAATAAAAAATAGCATTCCATAATGAAAATCCCATAGTATACCCATAATTCTTTGGGCACTATGAACTATGTTCATATTACGTCAACTGGTTTTCCATAGATATTTTTAGGACATGAGCGTATATTCCATATACTGTATATGTACTTTTTACACTCATTGTGAAGGAGTGGTGGACGTTTTACATAACAAATCTTTCTCATGTTTAAAGCTACAATAGCAAATTTGGAAAACAAATTAGCTTAAAACATCATGCCTCTTAACAACATTCTAACATCGTATAGCTATAAATATATTGTGGAGAAAATAAAATGAAACAATTAATAAAGTGGTTCTCTCGCATTTGTCTGAAAACCTTCGCCAATAACACGTTTTGGACCGAAAGCAACTATTGGACCATCCGGTTGTTGGTCTTGCCGAAAAGCCACACTTTCACACTTCCCTGGGTCCTCCACTCATTTCGCACTCATGTATTTAGCAATAGAACACCACTGTTGTGAGAGGTTCTCTGCTCAATAGCCGGCTGCTACCACTTCAACTTTAGGACAAACTACCAGAGTCCCAAAAAGAAAAACACCATTTGAAGTCACAGACAACAAAAGACGTTTGGACCTAGAAAATGGCGACTGGTGTTTAGCACTATCTCGTTTTCCTCTGGAATCTTGTTTGGAGATTCACTATAAGAGCTGTTGTAGTTTATTCAGTAACCCCCCTCTTCACCCAGAACCCTCAGTTACAACGAGACAAAGAAGACAACCAAAATATTCTGATTCAGGAGGGTTTGATTATGAGTTATCTTTCAAATCCTTCAATCCTTTTTCCTTAAAACTTTGCAAATTTCTTAGCCTAGTGAACTAGACCAAATTCCTGCTTTGCAGAGTTTGGTCTAGGCTCGCTTCATTGGAAACCTCACAGCCTGCTCCGCTGCTGTGGCTGTCCAATCACCACTCGCTATAGTTTGGTTGGGCCAATCACAGCGCTCTATATTTTGGGCCAATCTCAGAGTGGGAGTAGCCGATGACGTCAGCGCTGCGGCCGCGAACCCAAAAAACATGGCGGCAATGCAGGAACCACATTCGTTTGAAATGGCTTTGTCATCAACATTGGATTATTTAGACTCCAACGTGCGTAAGTCTGTCGGCTATACTTAGCGGCTTCTTATTTTTATCAAACAAAGTAGTGCAATGTCCCAGTACACCTGATATTCACATGTTTTTCATACAAAAACAACAGAAATCATTGATGTTAGACGCCATTAATGCCTCCCGCTTTTCCGTCGCTGTGATTACGTCACGTTGTTCGTATCTCTGATTGGTCCTAGCGCTATCCAATTGTGTGCTGACATTTTGAAAGACAACCGTAGATCCCGCCTCACGACTGAGAACCATCAATGGTTTGTGGCCAGACTATATATACACATATATAGGATGGCTTGCCAGGCTACAAATTTCTAACTTTTCAACTTAAATCTCAACACTTCCTCCTTGATTTTTTCCTTTGGAATGACCATAATTCCATTGTAGGTAATACATCATTAAAATAATAATAATAAAGAAAACACTTGAAAAACATGCTGTTTGAAACTAGTAATAATTTTCTTTAGGGATAAACAGGTCTAAGTTGACAAAATAGAATATTAAAGTGCAAGAAATGCCTATGTCGTCCTTTGAAAATGCATGGTCTTACAAGGGTAAAAATATTATTAGCAATCAATGAACAATCATAAAGGTAAGCAGAATGATTATGTTTTAATACTACTACTACAACTACTACTACAACTACTAGTAGTAGTAATAAAGTGTTATAAAGTACGTTCTAAGTAATTAGCAGATACTGATAATCATGACACAAACCAAAGATGGTAAATTTGATATTTGATACTTGTTTGTACGTTCATGTATTTTCATAATCCATTGTTTAAATTTGATATTTATGAATAAATCACAGATTCACATTTAATGATGAAAAAAAAAACTCTAAAGACACCAACGTGTGTTCATGGAGTTTACCACGGCTAAATGTCACATTGAGAGGTTTGGACACTTGATGCCATGAAACATAGAGGAGTAGAAGTATTACTTTCTGTTGTAGTTAAGGAGGATCAAGACTGATCAATCTGATTGATTGGTTTTTCTCCTGAAGAGTCCACCTCCATTTAACTCAAGGGTGGCAGACAATGTTGTGAATTGATCTAAAAAAGAAGAGGCCAAAATGTGATTGGTCAGCCACACACTTACTGTGAAGGATGAGATGACGTTGATGGTGCTGGTGATGAGTTGAGGAGGACCAACAGTTAGCTGGAGGCTGTGGATTATTTATGGTAATCTCCATATTGTCTGTTTCAGTAATCAGTTCCTGCTTTCAGAGCATCACTGAGAATAAAGATGTGTCAAAGTGTTTTTGCTGTCAGTTCCCTTCACTTTTCATCTCACACTGGGTCTGACTTATTCATGTGTCAGTCAGTGTCAGATGCTCCTTGTTAGGTAAAATAAAAAAACAACTTAAAAAAAATCTACAATGAAAACGGTTTGACAACCCCTCTTTCTGGACCCAGATATTTAAAGTGTTGTGTGGATTTGAACATCTGAGAGTGTGTGTTTCATAAGCTCTGCCAGTCAATGTGTTCAGGGAGATTTCAGAACTGATACTTTCATTTTGCATCCTTTCATTTGTGTGCCATCATTCATCTGGTGTGTGTGTGTGTGCGCATGCATGTGTGTATGTTAAAAGACTCCTCCAGTACAGCGACCCACAGATCCATTATCCTATGCCTACCTTCTGACCAGCTGGTGTGTGTGTGTCTGTGTGTGTGAGAGAGAGAGTGTGTGTGTTGGATACTGTGCAAAGAAAAATCAATGGTATTAATTTGCAGAGGCAGTGGTGTGAGCTGAGGCAATCTGCTGCACACAGGGAGCCTCTCTTTGCTCTGATTTACTGCAGACACACACACTCGCACACACACACACGCACACACATAAATAGGCCCACCTTCCCAACATCACACCTTACCTCCTCTCTTCTCCTCTTTGGTTTGCATTCAGTGACAATATCAGTTTAAAGTTTATGAGGCACAGTGGAATGTCACGCATCGCCTGCTCCCTCTCTTTATCGGGCTGCTGGTAATTAAAAGGCAGGCAGCTCCACAGTGGCAGCTGGGAGGACAGGACTGAAGGGAAGGGCACGTTAGACCACTGCACAACTGTGCCTACAGAAGCACACACTGTTACTGCGAGTGCAATGTGAAATACGCTGTTACAGATGGAGAGACTAAGTGGATTTCCAGCAGTGATGGTAACAGATTGTTTGGGAGTGACCGTTCGACTGTTATTAATTCTCTGATTTTCTATTGAAACCATGTAGCAATTTTTTGTTTTAAGGTTATTTATATCAAAATTAAACAAAATTAGATGCACCAGCAGGACATCTTATTAAGAGTGACTAAATATTTACATAAATACCTGCTGAGTCAGCTCACACTAACACTTTCTGAAGCACATGCACACATATTAGACGATGCACTCTCCTGATCTGATTGTTTCCAGGCAGATTCCCCAACACCAAACCTTATAAACCCAGATTCTTCATGGGTTTCATTTGGCGCCTCCATTACTTTGAGTGAAATGGCCCCAAAACAATTTTGATTGACGTTTTAAAAGCAAAAATTGAAAAAATGCCTTTCAGACACTGAAATAGCTGAACTATTGAGGCGAGACAATTTGAGAATCATTTGTTTCCAAATGGTTAGCCGAGCTGCAGAAGAAATAAAAAGAAATGAAAAAAGGGAAAACCCCAAAAGGTGAAGCAATCAGAAACAATCCTGCAGTTTCTTCTGTTGCAGAGCTGCAGCACATCCTGCTCAAACCTCCAGATGTTCAGAGTTTAAGATAATCAGAGAAGTCTCTGCAGCTAGTTTTTAATGTTTTAGTTTGGCCATTTTTCTTGAAGCAAAATATTTTTTAAAAATTATTTTAGCATGGATAATGTTTTTTGTGCAAGTGTAGGTTTTCTCTGGGTATTCCATTTCCTCCCACATACTGACACATGCATGACAAGTTCACTTATCGGAGAAAGTCAGATTTTTTCCCTGTTATTTTGTCTACTAGGCAGTAGTTTTTCAGCTATGAGTCCGCTCTGCAGGGGAGGTTCATACCTCCTTCAAGACGTTTGTGTTTACATGCTAAAGTAAATAAATTGTTGTCGACCAGAGATGTCACTGCAATGGTAGGCAGACCCGCCAGAAAAGGTCTACGCCCCCTGCTGTCCTAGTGGAGAATTGCTTCGCAACACTGAAACACGCGCGGAGAAGTTTAAAAGAAAACCCTCTCCATCATTACGTGTGCGTGTGACTGTAAACTAGCTGATGAAGAAGTAGAAACAAGACTTTAGACTCTGACCTCAACAGGGGGGTAAAAGCTTGCTGTCAGGGTGGCACTGGCCCACCCTGGCCCCCTTTAGAACCACCCCTGCCTCTCTAAAACATCAGCAGCCACCCAACATGAGGTCAGGAATATTAGGTCATATAATAAACCAACAAACAGTAAATATGTTCTAACAGCTAATCCTGTGTTTGAAGACTGTCTCATATGTTTAATTATGTTTACTGAATAAATTGATTGGATGTTTAAGTCTACATCAGTCTATCTGTTATGGTAATTGGTAACATTTTTATGATTGTAATGTTTGAAACATGTTCTTACTAAATAAGCTGCCCATCTCTACTGTATTATTGTTTCTAATCAATATTTTTCCTTTTGTTTATCCTTTTCCAATCTTCCATAGAGTATTAAGGCATATTGATTTATCTCTCTACCATTCCTCTTTAAATCATTGTGATTTGTTTATCCTTGCCTTCTTATTTCAGTCATTGTTCGTTCATAAACCACGTTTTATTCTTTCTTTGCAACCCTAAAACCCTCCTACACAGCGCTCGCCCAACCTTACACAAACTATAAATCCTGGGAGGAAAAAACAGTTGATGTAAAAGTTTGATTGCTGCCGTGTTGACTCATTGCTGAGTATTTGCTGTTTGCGAGGCGAGGACTGATGTGCTATAGCTTTTCACTCTGAGTCTTTTCTGCAGTTTGCTTTAATCTCGGAGACGCCAGTCTCTTGCCTGTTATCGAATAGCTGAGGAATCATTTTCTAGTCCTTGTGTCGCAAAGGAAGAAATTCACACAAGACAAATGGTCCAATTCTACTTTAACAGGCCCATTCATATTGTAATAGAGGGCTAGAACAAAGGAAGGAGAGAGCTGGGACGTTAGGAATGGCGCAGTCAGCCTTATTCACTGTGTTTGACTCTCTGTCAGGATGTGTGTGTATGAGAGGGAGATGGTGAAATACAGGCACTGTAAGAGGGAAAGACAGAAAGGGCTAGAACGAGAGAGGGAGAGGTTTTTCTCTTTAATTCTCCCTGTTGGAGATGTACTACCTCAGGGATATTCTGCCATCTGATCCACTTTAGTAGTGTGGCAAACAGCCAGGGCATCTTTTCAATTACAGAGAAATGGATAGTGTGCTTGTGTCCATGTGAGTGCGCATGCATGGGTCTGAGGATGTGTGTGTGTGTGTGTGTGTGTGTGTGTGTGTATATATATATATATAGAGGAGAAGACAAAGGCTCAGCAAGGCAGAGAGAACTTAGAAGAAAAGACTGACACAAAACAAGCTTTTCAGAAAAACAACGTATGTGAAACTGTGAAGATGTGAGACAACTGGGGGCTGTATTCCTTCATTGCTGGCTTGAGATTCAAGAGAGAGGAAACCAAGAGCCAAAGAGAAGTAAAGTAAAAACAAAGAGAGCAGGAATAAAGGGATTTTTGCCATGAAAGGAGAAAATACTGCTGGTCCCCAGTCTTTAAGCTGAGCAATAATTTAAAGTCTTGGGCCTCTGAAGCTTTGAATCCACATTGACTGGTCATCTTAAATCAAATCAGGGCACTGGGCCGGCTGCTGGGTGTGTGTGAGTGTGTGTTTGTGCATTAGTCCACACACACACAGGCCTTGGTCTACTCTGAATTATTGACTGTGGAGAATAATTGATTGGTTTACCTTCAAGCCTATCAGCCTCCGTCTGAGTGCGCCCTCTCATATCACTGTGCCTCCTCCATTTCTACTCTCACTCCCCAACGCTTTCTTCATTTACCCTCTAATTCTCCTACAGTTTATATTTAAAGGTTTGATCCTCTCAACAAACACATGCAGCTTGTTTTACCATAACTGATAAGATATGCATTTGATATATAATCAAATCAAGGAAAGGAATCCTGAAAAGTCCCACGCTCATCAGCATATGTGCAAACATTTAAGAACATATAAAAAAGGAAAGTCAGCAGAAAGACAGTTTATGAACGATTTTGCCAACTGACCTTTAAGCCCTCTCCTTGTCATGCACACTATCATTTTTTCATTTTCTCTTGCCTCTTATCACCCCCGTAAGTCCCAGGCACAGATGCTGTGCAGCGTGTGATCAGTCATGGCTACCAATAGTGCACCGAGACATGCATCCAATCAATAACATGATTCTGCAGACAGGAGATGACCGTGACATACAACCACTCCCCTGGCTCGCGTTCACATTCACTAAAACACACTCTAGAGCACAGATGCACACACACACACATACACACACACACACACATGCTGGGCTGACAAACAGCTCTGCTGCTTTGACAGGGCGGAGATGAGGTCAGGATGGATGGACAGATAGATAGATAAATGGATAGATGAGGGATGGAAGGAAGGTAAGTGGGGAGAGGTGAATTGCGTGGATGACTGTCAGTGGTGATGGAGTTTTATCCTGTCTATCCCGCTGCACTGGAAGCTAAACTGTTTATGGTGAGTCTCCAGACTTTAACATCCACCATAACTCTGAAGGTTGTTGGGTGGGGCGCCTGGTGGTTCTTAGAATTTCAAACCAAACAATATATGAAGCTCAATTACCAGCTTACTGCACAAATCTTCCAGCTACAGGATGCTCACGGACTTTCAAGAGCTGTTAGGGTCTTTTTCAAAGCCTTTACCTCCTGTACAGCACACCACTGCAGATGGAAACAGGCTCAATTTGAAAGTACCCTGTACTTGCTGTATGCTATGTAGCTTTCTAGGTGTCAACAATAGCAAAGCCACAGCTCTAATGCCCCTTTTACAACAGCACTACTCATAATAACTTGGATAGGTTTGGTCCAATTGGACAGCGTTTTTCAACAGCACGGGTGGTATTTCACCCAACCTTTCAGCACCTGCTGCATTGTGGTTCCTAGCGTACCAAGCTGCTCCAAAGTGTGACATCAGCAGCTGTTGGTCACTCATTGGCAAGGGGGTGGAGTTACTGGTTATTTCAGAACTGTCTTCCCGCAGCTGCTTTTGTGTTCAGAGTCTGACAAAAAGCCACCGATTGAGCAGAATGTTCAACATCACCACCACTGTTGTGCTGTGTTGTGTTTTCTGCAAGGAATAGGGGCATTATTTATACAGAACAGAATAATTATGTGATCCAAGAATATTTATGCATATAATGCACATTTTAAAACAATATAAACACTCGTACACACAAACTATGGTACAGCTCTTCTTTATTTAGTGGTGTTTCAGTTATAAAGGTGCTGTTGCAAATCCCCCACCGGCAATTCCCTTTTGTTCATGTAAACAAGTCTGCACATGCTGCTTGTTTTATCCATATCAGTGTGGCGCTGGTGGGATGCCTCCAGTACTCAGGTGTGTTATGTAAATACGTGAACCTGGATTAGACCAATGGGAGAATAATGTAATCCTCTCCTCTGTACATTTCATTATCATATTTGCACCACAGCATTAGCGGCCTCGTCCTGTGTAATAATCCCTCTGCCTCCACCCATCTCAGGCAGAGACACACAGAGAGGCTTTCTTTGTAGCATCTTCTCTGCTGTCTCTTCTGAATGTGCTGACTCTATCAGAATGCCTCTCAGCTAAAAGAGAAGTCAATTAACCTGCACGCGTCTCTCTTTACTCTCCTCTGTGTGTGTGTGTGTGTGTGTGTGTGTGTGTGTGTGACTGACTGACAGGGACATACTAATCTCACCCCTGTAATTTGTCCCCAACACACATTTACACACTAATACACAAAAGTAAAAGCCGTTGCACGTTTGCAACAGTTTAGAGAGTCTTTGTTTCCTGCTTCCATGTCACACTATCAGGATTATTTTGTTTTACTGTTAAAAAACCAACAAGATCTCTTTACATTGAAATTTTAGATTGGGTTTTGTCTCAGCTAGCAGCGTCTCCATCTTAGCTGTGACACCATGGAGAGGTTGAGCGGGAGAAGGAGTCGGTAATTGAGACAGACAGAGCGAGCGTAAGAGACCACAGTAAGCGCCAGCAGAGGTAATTAGCAGAGCAGCTGTTTGAGAGGGGGAAGCTTTAGCCGTGACACTACAGGAAAGAGCTGGGGGAATAATTAGCCAGTAACACTCGTCAAGCTTTCACAAAGTGGAGATGTGTTATTTTACGTCTGCTTTCCACTGAGGGATGCAAGCCCTCCACTTACAGCTCAACTCTTAAAACCAGCAAATCCTCTTAGATGGACTAGGCTGTCACAGGTGTGTGTGTGTGTGTGTGTGCACATGTGTTTGAGCATGATGTATGTGCTCCATGGGTCATATTTAGAGCATGTTAATTGAGTATTGATTGTACAGTTAGTAATAATATATGACAGTTTCAGGTGGTTTCAAAGTATGCATGTCTTTGTGTGTGTGTGTGTGTGTGTGTGTGTGTGTGTGTGTGTGTGTGTGTGTGTGTGTGGTGGCCCAAGACTGTCAATACCCTTGCCCTATATTCAATCAAGCTGCCTCAGTGGAAAACATTCCTTTTTCTCTTTATGCTTCAATCAATGCGCTCCACCTTAACCAGGCCATTCACCAATATGCATAAAATTTAATGAGGTAAAGTCATGCAGGCAAATGAGATTTAGTTCAGCCCATGTGAAATAAATTGTAAACTGTAGGGGTAATGTAATTGATTCTATACTTGGCTATCTTTCATTTAAAAAAGCTTTATAAATCTGTTTTTTCTTTTTATCCCTGCAGCAGTCACTAATGACATTTTCACATCTGGCCTGGGCCGCTTCAGTCTTGGCAGCGTCAGCCCATCTCTGTGCGGCCAGGTTTTGTTCACACAGCCTTCTTAGGAACACGAATGTCTCTGAGCTTGTGGGCGGGGCAAAAGACGCATGGAGAAGTCTGTGGTGTCCTTCAGTTAGTAAACAAAGGTGACTGTGAGCAGTGTTGCTTTTGGAGACTCTGACATGAAGCACATGGCTTCCTACTCTCTCACTGAGACAAGTTTAAATACAGTCATGAATGTCACTTGTTTGAGCAATTCTTTTATCAGGGTGAATTGAAACAAGAATTGGGTGCACAAGTTTAAATGTGTTTGGTGTTTTTTCTATTTCATAGGGTCAAAAATTGTACAGAGAGGCTCAAATATTGACATAATTTCACCTAAATAATTTAATAAATGTTTTTAAGGTTCCAGAATGTATTTTAACTTGTCAAGCCCACCACGACCAGTTGCTGTTGGTACTTTCTCCTTGTGGAATAAAAAAAGGTTTGTCTGATTGAACAATCCAATATGTCATTCTTAAATTCAAGGAAGTTGATTTGGATGTTCAGGAATAAGCACAAATCACCAATCCCTAAACCTACCATGAAGTGGAAACTGAACACCAGTAAAAAAAGATTTTACATCAATATGGACTGAGAGGCTTCTCACCAGAAAGAAGCTTCTTATCCAGACTTAAGAATTAGCTTGACTGTAATTTGCAGCTGCTCACATAAACAAGACAAATAACACCTGGAGAAACATTTAGTGGTGAGATGAGACAAAGATTGAGCTATTTGGCCTTTCAAACTTAAGAATGCTGTACCAGCCATCTAGCATGGTGGTGCTAGCATTATGCTGTGGTTCTGGTTCATTGCACAAAGTGGATAGAATACTGATAATTTTTCACTTCACCTGAAATCATCAGCTAAATGTTTGAAACTTGAAAACAGGCAGAACAATGATTCCAAACACACGAGAGCTGGTTTCTGACTGGATAAAGCAGATTGACATTAAGCTTCTGGACTAGCCTTCCCAAAGCACCAACTTCAGTCCTGTTGACATTTTTAACCTTGAGAAAACCCACAAATTTATATGCACTCCTCCATATCTACCACAATCAGATTTATGTTGGAAGTTTGTTGATGACATTTAACCAAATATTAATTGTGGTGTATATATTTGGTCAATTTTGACCCTGGTGAAGAGGGATAATCTCAATAAATTCAATCTTGTGCACTGAATTCTTGTTTCTGGAAACCATTGAAGTTGTAATTTGTGTATTTTTTTTCCACCCCGGAAAAAGGGAGATGTTAGATGTTAGAAATCCAAAATCAGTGACATGCATGTCCTTTAATGAACTTCTGACCAACACTGTATATAACGTTTATATAGACTACTTTATTTTTCCTGCTGGCTTCTTCAGTCACTGGTACTGCTGCTGTCCAGTGTGGCACGTTGACATATTGTACAGCTGGCACATTAGGACTATATTCTCCTCCATCTGGGAGCCTAAATAAAATTCAAACATGTATCTCATGACATTTTTACTGTGTGATAACAGTTGACAAACTGGATTGATGCTTCCCTACAGTAACTTAGCGGCGTTGGGAGTCATCCATGAAAAACTAGTGTACAGGAGCAAATACAGTTAAAGACACCAGCATCATCCGTCTCCATATGCACACCACCACAGCACTAACCTGGTTAAAGAGCTTACCTCAGATATGTCAAATCCCCGTGTCTCATCATCTCCCACAGAGACACTCACTGTTAGCTTTTACAAAATGTGCCACTCTGATGAGGACTATATGGAGAAAAGTCTTGATATGAAACAACGTTTTCAGGATAGAGGCTATCCCACTCAGTGTATAGAGGAAGCCTATACATCTGCATTATCTAAACCTAGATCTGCCCTCCTGAGAAAGAATAGAGGAAAAGAAAAAAATACATTCTGTGACCTGTGTGACTACATTTACTCCTCAGGCCTATATAGTCAAAGAAACTATTTTAAAACATTGGCACATGTTATCTGGTGACCCAGCGCTTAAGAGACACTTCCAATATCCACCTCTTTTTGTTTACAAAAGAGGACCAAATATACGTGATAAAGTGGTGAGGGCTAACATCCAGCCTTTACAAAAACAGTCTCTTTTAGCCCCTATGCAGCAAGGAAATTATCCCTGTGGACACTGTGCGCAGTGCCACAACACCTGGAAAACATCTGAGTTTAGACATCCTCGAACCGGAAAAAAATTTCCCATAAAAGGCATTATTACTTGCAACACAAAAAATGTTGTATATCTGTTAAAATGTCCGTGTGATAAAATCTATGTGGGTAAAACAACCAGGCCATTGAAACAAAGAATCAGTGAACATAAGAGTTCTATTAGAAGAAAGGATCCAAAATATCCAGTTGCTTGTCACTTCACTGACTGTACACATCCCGTGTCCTCACTGAGATTTCAGGGAATTGAACAAATCACATTACACAGAGGTGGGGACATAGACAAAAAACTCTGTCAACGGGAACTTTTTTGGATCTACACCCTTAATGCACTTCAACCGTTGGGTCTAAATGAAGATTTTGAGATGTCTGTCTTTTTATGAAAATATTTTTAGATAAATCTTTTATACCTTGCTTTATGATGGTTGTGTAGCCTGATGTTTGCAATGTTTGGACTTATAAGTTATATATGAATATTTAAGGAGGAATTGCCTTTTAAATGATTACTGTTATGAGTGATTTGACTCAGGGACTTAATTTCCCATGATGCCTGGCGACACCAGCTCACAGGTGTTGTACATCAATTAAGTTTAAAGATCTGATTGTCTGTTGATGTGAACATGAACAACTCCTGATGAAGGTCTTTTGACCGAAAGCTTGAGAAAATAAAAAAACTCTGCAGATAGAAGTGTGCGGATTTTTTGCCATTTTTGAAGTTTCATACCTTATCCAGCACCTTCACACAGATGAGCGGTGTTTTCTCTTCTTTTTACAAAATACATTATTAAAATAATATACATATGAAACTACAGCAGTAAATCCAGTGTAACTATTGATTGTAACAGAAGTAGGAGTAACTGTTTGATGTAACTTTTCTCACCATCTGTTTTTGCTCTAAGCCCCTTGAGAGGGTGTTTTTATTTTCTGTTAACTGCTTCAATGTGGTATTTTAAAATTGAGTTTAGAAGCACTTTAACTAGAGCCATCTTTTTCAGTTAATAGTGCCACACTGGAGCAGGACTGGAGTGAACTCACATCACTGATCACAGGATTATTGAAAAACTGTGTGGAGCAGTTTCCAAAACCCTAGCTCTGGCGTCCAAACGCCATCATGACTAAATTTGAATGTGTTAATTTCTGCTTGTTGCAAACCCTCTGAAACCGACCCAAAGGATCCTTAATTCACTTTTCTAGTCGAGCTCAAAGCGTTGCCATGCCTAGTTGAGATGACTGGCCCGTTCTGTATTGTAAATAGATTCTCAATTTCAGCATCCTCTCTGGTTGTGAATAGACTCCATGGTGTGTTGACTCTGCAAGAAGGGCTGTCAAGTTTGTGTCCACCGTGAATGCATTTTTACTGTGTAGAAGCATTCCCTTTATACTCCTATAGTGTGTGTGTGTGTGTGTGTGTGTGTGCGTGTGTGTGATTTTCCCTGCCCTAAGCACTCTACCTAGAGATTACCCTTCGTTTCGTTTTGCAGTGAGCTACCAGAGCTGCTGACACAGCTACTTTTAACAGCAAAACTTTGCATATGTATTGACTGTGTGTGTGTGCGTGTGTGTGTGTGTCATCAAGTCTCGTTCCTATTCCCTTCACAATACAAGGCAAGCTACTGAATATTGTATCTCAGCCTGCCTTTGATACTATCACACCTCTTTTCATCTCATTCATTATCCCCTACACTCACAAGAGAGGTTTGTATTTACGTTGCGTTTTTAACACCGAACACTAGATCTGTTAAGGTTGTTCACGACTCCTTAAAGCCCTGCCATGCCACGGCCCTTGGTTTGTGTGTGGAGTAGAATGACATTTAATTGAACTAGTAAGTTTTAAGATAGTGAACAAAGTGTTGTGTTTGGACACAGCTGGTTTTATCCCAGGACTCCTGAGGCAGCACTCAGGTGAGTCATAAATATACAGGAGCATCTGTTTGATTTTTGCACACACGTTCATGATTGTCCTAGCAACCGGAAGGGCGTTGGCTTTTTTTTCTCCCTTCCTCTGACAACACTGACACCTCCCAGCAGGAGGCTACATTGTTATGGCAACTGAGACAGTTGAATTTACATATTCATGAATAGCGATGAAAGCGCCGGGCTGTAACCTGAATGTTAATTTTGTATTCAGGCCATATGGTGGACAGTGTGCAGGGAGGAGCTTGAGTTCACTTTGGGTTTGTTTATGCTTGATGTTATTGGAAGGATGAAGAGCTGGGCTGAGTTGGATGACAACGTTTGAGTCAGCTGGACGTTAAGGACAGACAATAAGTTCATTTCTTGTTTTTAAAGTGCTGCCCTCTGAAACTTGGACTCAAGTCATATTTATATATATAAAAAAAGAGACATTTGTGACTTAACTTGGGGGAAAAAAACACATGTTTTTTGAGATCATAAAGAGATAAATGAGAATTGATAGTCATTTTACCCATTTTACAGTCAATTGGTAGTGTTTGAGGCAGGTAACCAGAAACTGGGAAAATGTTGAAACTAAATCACAGGAAATGTCCAGGAAGTTTGGAAGTCTGTATGTTCATCATGTGTTAATAAATGAACGTCATTTCTGGTCATTTGCATTAACAAGCTATTAACACAGATAGGACTTTACTGTCACCCCGGAACATTTGACTGAGGATGTTTTTCTGCTCAACATCTGACTCCTTAAACCCAAACCAGGTCTGTATAACCGACGTTACCCCATCCTCTTCACAAGCACGTCTTCATCCACCTGCTCCAAATGCATCCGATGCGTTCAAAGTTGACAGAAACAGGGATCCGTGCTGGGGTCACCCCCACAATGACTCTGCATATTTACAGTAGTACAGACTTGAACACATTTGCCGAATGATTTGTGCAATAATCAGATTTTTATTTTAAGATAAGATAAGTTAAATCTTTATTGTCATTGTCACTGTTTCCAGGTACGACGAGATTGAAGATTTTACTTCCACAAAATACACATTCTAGATTAGATATTACAGAAAACGGGGACGGCTTGCCATCAAATTTAAAAGCCATAATTTTTCAAATCTGGCCGTCCAAATGACAGCAGGACGGCTTGCTGGCTAATACTGTGGTTTGAGGGAATCTAGTGGCAGAAAGACAATAATATTCATAAATCATATCATTTTTAAACTCAGCTTAGAACAGGTTTTATTTGAAAACAGGCAGTGGAGGACAAAGCATTTAGTACAGCTGATAAATTGTGAAATCAATTTGCAATTTTGGTCAAACCATTTAAGTGGTGTTTATTTCATGTGTCACCCTCAGGAAAACAGCAAGACAGTCGATACAAATATGAAGTCATACCTACCTTGAGACTGTATTCTGACTCACTGAGTTAAACTAGGAAATGAATCCCTTCATTCTGTCACTGAATGTGTAGCTTTTAGGT
This sequence comes from Aphyosemion australe, assembly GCA_006937985.1. Taxonomy (NCBI): domain Eukaryota; kingdom Metazoa; phylum Chordata; class Actinopteri; order Cyprinodontiformes; family Nothobranchiidae; genus Aphyosemion; species Aphyosemion australe. Next base: position 530,414 of record SSNS01000082.1, on the reverse strand, counting down.
GGATTTCCTGAGATGTTTTAACCTAAAACCCCTCTAAACAGCAAACAAAACTGTTTCCATTCTTCCCTTTTTACACTCTTAACTTTGCCTGTTTCTCGCATAGTTGTTCATTCTGATCTGACAACACAGGTCTGTGAGTGCGTTTGCTGCTTTTTGAAAAGCCGTTTCATCCGATCACACTCCTCAAGTAATTGCAAAATGTTGTCACGTTGTTTAAAATTAAAAGTGCCAGCTTTTCACACAGAAGAGAGTAGATGAAAGTACTTGTGCAACTCCTGTAAGCGTTTAGTTCTGTAATGCGCACACACGCACACACACACACACACACACACACACACACACACACACACACACACACACACACACACACACACACACACACACACACACACACACACACACACACACACACACACACACACACAAGTTAAAGTGGAAAGAGGATTCCCCAGAGGTTGTTGCTTCTCAAACAGAAGACATTTACAGCTGTTCCATCTCATCAGGCTCTCTCTCCTCCTCTCCTCTCTTTTCCTGCTCTGCACCATCACAGAGGGAGGAATACAGGTTAAGTTGTGTGAAATCACCGTGACAGTACATGCAAATTCACCACAGCCCACCCACAATGGAACCTGTCAATCAGAGGGACTTCCTCCCTCCCTCTGTGCACACTCAGGTACATGCCTTATCAAAGTGAGCCTTTTTGTGCTTCCTTTGTGATACTGAAACATTTTTACTTCAGGCTGTTTGGCTCCAATTTATCTCTCATTTAGCCAATCATTGTTCCTGTGTCTTTTTCTAGTTTCTTTGGAGCCCAGAAGGTGCCAGGTGTAAAAATAAAAGAGGTCAGAGAAAATTCTCCATTTAATAAACGGCAGTCAGGACAGGTAATCTGTTTCCTCAGGAATGCAGAACATTCTGCTTGAGAGCAGCGACAGATTTCTCTTAGGGCTCAGAGAAGTTTAAGAGTTGGGCACACTGTCCCTTACAATCAGTAATCATTGGTAAATAACAAATGGCACCTCTGTTTAGTGATAAAGAAACATTGAGTGCATCAATTTTAATAACAGCAAGACATGGAAGTGAAACTCAAAAAATGAGAATATGGTGCAAAAGTCCATTTATTTCAGTAATTTAACTTAGACTGAGAGACCATCTAAAGGCTCAGGAACCCTTTGCAGGTGTTTAGGATTCATTAGCTGAGAGTGTGACACTTTGTGTCTAGAATATTTTCACAATATTCTAACTGTCTGAGATTTTGAATGTGGGGTTTTCATCAGCTGGAAGCCAGAATCATCACAATTATAACAAATAAAGGCTGAAATATCTGGCTTTGCATGGAATGAGTCTATCTCATGTATTATTCATGTATTTTCACCTTTTAAGTTGAATTATTTACATAAATTACCTTTTGCACCATATTCAGATTTTCCCAGTTTCACCTTTATTCCACCTGGAATGGCTAATTCCTTAGGCATGCACACACACACACACACACACACACACACACACACACACACACACACACACACACACACACACACACACACACACACACAAGTGTCCTTGGGTAAGACACTGTACACACCCACCCCCGATGTCGCTGATATGTCTATTGCCGTATGACTCCAAATATACAAAAATTCTGTAGCAGGATTGCAAAGATACAACTATAAGTACAGGTATAAGTATATGTTAATGAGTAACAAGTTGTAAAACATCACCTTTCTACAGTATATTAAAGGTAATACGATGTTTCTGAATTTCAGGAAAGAATCATTGAAAAGAGTCTCCTAAAAAAACTCTGGTCTTATTTCTCACTTCGGAGGCCTTTCTCTTCTTATCATAGACTTCCAAGACACTTTTTTTCTTGGGACTCTGAGCTATTTTCAAAAGAAACCGGTGAGAACGGAGAGGTAGAATGAATGGATGAAGGCGCTCTGCACAAACAGAGTACGCATGCGCAGGAAGTGAAAACTAACGCAGGAGCGCGCACGTACAACAACCTTGCATAAAAGCTTCACCAGAGTGTTTGACAGTTATGCGGACCAATGGTTTAGGATGATCCACCCGGAAGTAAAGAACGTCTGCAATACCTTTAATATCTGCAAATGTGAATAAATATGTATATTGTAAGAACGTTAAAATGATATTAGAACAATAAAATGATCAAGTTATAATGTAATATTGCTCTGATCTTATTTTACGTGGGTGGCAGCTCCACATTTCCACATAATCTCAACCAATAACTGATATTATGGTTTATTAGTCTTTTGACTTCAATGTAGATTAAAACAATTGTAGATGTTTGTGAATATTAATCATATTTACATTACAGAATTACTAATAAAAAACATTACAAAAACATAAATTCAAACATGTAGCAGTGAGGTATGTGGATCAACAACACCCAAAGACATTATCTGAGGTGTTCTTTTATTTTGCAACATTCACTTACATGAAGGGTGTTGTACTGGAACCAGCATCAACTTTTTGGTTTTGTTCCTGGGTCCAGTTACTGTGTCGATGATCAAAGTCTGTCTTTGCACACAGGGACCTTTGAAGCATACATGACTCATCTCTCTCACAAAAAAAAAAACAGAAATGCAAAGTAATATTCCCAGAGACGATCTTTCCCTCTGTGTTTATGTGGAATCTGGAAGGACCGAGTCCCCAGCCTTCTTTATTTTCCTGTTTGGGAATTGTTGCCACAGGCCTAATTTGCATGCTGATATCAACTCATTATGATCTTTAACTGAGCTGATGAAAATAGATTATGTATGTCAAAACCCTGCCACGCGCCACGGTTGGTACATGTGTACATGCACATGCATATGAGTACATGCATGCATACAAAGGCGCTGGCTGGGAGCTTAAATGAATATACATGTCCTGCAGAGGGAGAGAGGAGAAAGATGAATAGTGTTGTTCCTGTACACAGAGCTTCACCGTGTCTTCCAGACAAAGCAGAAAAAAAGAACAAAAAAGGCAAGAGGAAAAAGATTTCATAAGAGAGGTGACGGGGTTATCTATTCACTGTAGCATCATTCTCCATTTTTCCATTATTTTACTCTCTCACCTACTCCTTCTGGGAGTAGCTAACTCCTTCTTTTATGTTCCCCTCTCTCATTTATCTCAGCTGAGAAAATAAGCTAATGTGATGAATAGAGGAGAGGGCTGGTATAGAGTCAAGATTTCATAAAGACTGAACAAAAAAAAGACAAATGTAACTTTACTTCTCTGTGTTCCTGTCTTTTAATCACGGTTTAATTGCATTTAATGTCAAGTAAGTTGGAGCAGAGTGAGTCAGAAAATGCAGGGGGAAGCTGGACTTAAGTCTCTGTTACCAAGCAACAAGGAAGAAAGTCCTGAGTCACAGGATTTCTGTGGCAAAAGCAGCTGACCTCACCAGAGTTGAGGTCAGAGGTGAAATCAGCCCTCCTTCTAATAAAATATTGACTCAGAGCAATAAGAAGCAGCCGGAGTTTGAGGATATCTTCCGTGCTTTGGAGGACGGCGGGATATGAGCATGCCTGCAATTTATTTCTTGTTAATGCAATATTTCATTGATGACTACTGTACATACAATACTGTGCTAAAGTTTTAAACCAGCACTAATTGTATTTCAGTTTGTGTTTAAGGAAACAGACTTTTCTTGGATTCTTTAAAAAGAAATAACCAAAAAGGTGGGATGCTTCTTCCAGGTTGGGAACGAGGAGCTCAAGTATCTTGGTGTCTGGTTTTTGGGTAATAGTAGAATGAAGCGGTAGATGAAACACCAAATCAGGGCGTTGTTCTGGTCTGTTTAGGTGAAGAGAGTGCTGAGTCAAAAGGCAACGCTGCTGATGAAATGAGTAGAAAAGCTGCCAATATCCAGTAAAAACTTTAGGGGACCTTCAGAAAGCTTAAAAAACATTGATCAAAATCACTTCATTAAATTACTGGAAAGTCTGGCAGGTTAGAAGCAAATTACAGAGAAATGAGGGATGAGTTCTCTCTCTCTCTAATACAAAATGCATGCATTATGTTCCAAGGCACTCTTTGTCCAAAAATTTTATTAACTCCAAAATTGGAACTCTGGGATTAATTTTTAAGGGGTAATATACAGTGTTAGAGAGGTACTGTGTGTGCTGCACTTGAGCAGCATGAACTCAAACCAAAGCAAACAAAGCCCAAACCAGAAGTGAAGCCTGTTGTGCAGCCTTTTAAACTATTCATAAATCCCTCTATCTCAGGCGAAACAGGCCAATTTGTGCTCTTGTTGTATTTCTAAACTTTATGAAGCTTTTTTAATCTCACGGTTTGAATTATTTAGTGGAGAATAAGATGGAACTTTTCTTTTCCCCTTCCTTGAATTTCTTGAAAGTAATGATTTGAGGCTGTACTTTTTTAATTGTGAGGCTGCTTGTTGAATTAAATGTGCACTTTAGAGACCTCTTTAAGCTTTAGCTTTACTTTAGTTTCATCAGAGATTCAGAGAAATGAATCTGCATGTCTTTGTTGGACTTTTGATCAGCGTCATTAATCAGTAAGCGAAGCAGACAGACAGTGGGTGTTTAGTGACTCACTTTCTTGTTCTCTCTGTGTCTCTGTGCTCTTTGGCCCTCAGCTCCCCCCAGTCCTCAGCATAGAAGACACACCTTCAGTGAATCTTGATAATGAATCACAAAACTGATTCCAGTCATGAATCTGTAGGGCTTCTAGCTGAATCGCAAGTCTACCCAAACACAAAAACAAATGACCACATTTGACTGACAGGTGCTCCTGGCCTTTGCATGCATCACGTTAAAGCTGCAGAGGGCTCATTTATTCGGCCCATGGGGCTCATTCGATGCTTGAATCAAGTGTTCACTGATAGCTTTGCATTTGAATGGATGCACACGCTTACAAAATACCACAGACAAATATAAACTCCACAAGAGAACATCTTTACCTGTATGAATGGGAATATAAACAGATCTCTGAGCATTATAAGAACAGTCCAGGGAGTGACAGATGAAGCAGTGAAAGATGCACCTGTTACATTCTCTTTCCACATAGCTGTTGTTTTATTTCTCCAAATGGCATGTATCATGTTTAGCCTGGGCTGTGTCAGATGTAAGAACTTGTTTGTTTACGTGCAAGGAGGACTTTGAGCTGAGATAATTAGGTCAGACCCCACATGCAGCTGCCTCTAATTATCGTATTATGAGTGAAAAAAGTTAGAAGAAAGGTTGAAACAGACTCACAGACTTGGGCCTTGACAAAATTGCATTGGATGTTTTTTTTTCTTTTAAAACGGACTATTTTGACCTCTGCTTAAAAAGAAAAACAATATTTAGAAAGATGAAATACTCATGCAGGCCAATGGGGCGATGGAATTTACAACAACCCAATATATAAAAAATATATATTTAGACCAAATCTAGACCATTACTGCATTTTCTTAAAATTACATTTCACCAAATGAGCAAAGTTTAATAACAGCAGTTAAATAAATCTACATAAATCTAGCCAGAAATAGTCAAACCTGTAAAAATGAATTCAACTTGGTCCTAACATCTGGTTGCTGCAGCATCTTTTCCCCAAATCTCTGTTTCTGAAGTGCACATTGGTACAATTAAAATAATTAAATCAAAACTATGCCAAAGAGAGAAGTATATTAGATACTTAAAAATAGTATAACCGCCTAAAACCTAACTTCATCATAAAACACAATAGTGTGAGGCTTTTCTTTGTGTTGATACAAACAAACATAGTTTTGCATAATACTTGAGAAACAAACACTTGATACAAATCTGGAATGTTTCAGTGAGCCTTCTTCACATGTTTGTGTATGTCAGGTGAATGGATGAACATGAGTTTTGTAGCTTGAGCAAGAATGTCAGCTTTGTAATCCAATCACAGCGCTGTTAAATCATGTTAGAGAGCATCTAAAGTATGTGTGTGTCTGGTCAGCGAAACGGAGCTGTGTTCTCTGCTTTGAAATAAGATTAAGTTAACAGTCAGCCTCACAACAGAACAGAAGCCATGTTGGCCAACAACAGCGAGAGTAAAGGCACGCCTGCTCAATTTTGTTGTATTTAAAATATATATATGTTTTTAATGCCCAGTATTCATGCTAGAACCTAAATAAAGTATTTTCCATTTGTGTTTTTGCATTTTTGTCTCAGGAGGAAGAGACTGATGCATGCACAGTTTGAGCTGTGGTTAGTTTATAAAGTTGCAGCAAAAAATAACTACTACTAAAAACTTGTATTGTAACGTCCAGTTCCTGGTCAGACATCTATCATCAACAGTTGATGGTTATAATAGAGTGCTGCCTACATGTCCCACGTAATTCAGCCCTGTGACTTCCTCTGCTCCCAGCTCAAAGGTGGCTCACAGTATAACCTTCATTCTGCTTCGGTCGGCTCACACATCACACAGGTGCAGTAAGAATGAATCTCAGGCCTGTTTAGACAGTGTTGTGCAAAAGGAGCTACTCTTATTCCAATATTGTATAATTGCAAAAATGCTCTTGATAGCATATTTGGTAGAAAGAGAACATAAATGAGGAAAGCTGAGGCATCAGCCAGAGAGGCTGCTTTATGGAAATTGGAAAGGCATTTTGATATGATAGCAAATCATAGTAAATGTAAAAAATGTGGAGCTAAAATTAGAGAATGGATGAAACATATTGGAGGAAAATTGAATAGAAATTGAGAAGTAGAAAAATAATCACGGCAAGTCATAAAAGTCATACAGTACTTGAGTTAAATGGGATATTCTCTGTGTTCCTGCTGCAGATCCAGGAGATGATATTGCAGCTCTTTCTTTGCAAATGTAAAACACATTTCTCTTGTACAGGGCTCAAATCAAAAGTTACTTTGTAACATAGTTTAGATAAAAAGCCCCCTGAGTACAATTTGCCAACCCTAAAAGGATTTTGAAGAGATGGGAGTACAACTTTGAAAAAGGTTAGCTGCTGTAATGCTACTGAATAAGGTTAGCTCTGTCGTTGTATATCTAAATAGGGTTAGCAATTGCTGCTTGTGCTTTGGTAATCATGGCATTTGTTCTCCGCTGAATGCTAACGTCAATGCTAACCCAGTTTCATCAATGCTAACGGTGTCTTCCAAATTTAATTAATTCACAGGAGGATGTCAGCAATAACCCCTAGAGCGTGTTTGAGAGGGAACAGCTGAATGCCTTTTATTTTTTGACTCTGATACAAACGAAATCTTGTCTTGCAGCAACGACTGTGTCTATTGATATATCGCATAATCTTCTCCCATTTTACTGAAAATCAGATGCATATTCACACAGCGAGCTGCAAATAGTCAAGCTGCTTTTAATCTCATGTATGAAAGATAATTGCAGGAAAAGAGCATGCAGATGTACAGTATATGAATCAGAACGCGGATGAAGTGAAGTCAGTGTTATGCATTAGTTAAAAAGGTTTTTAATTACACGACTGTTGCCTGTTAGAAATGGTATGTGTATGTAAAGTGCACATCTGCACAGCTGTGTTGTTGTGCAGTAATGTGTTTTACTATTGCATGGCTGAACTGCAATACGTTTAGCATAAGCCATAGTTGAATTAAACCAAACGTTACATGTGAGAATTGACAAGTCGTAACCTGAGACCACCCAGGTCATAAATAAATAAATTACACGAAATATAAAAATCCTGGTAAAATATGTTGTTTTTTATGTCTGTCATGTTTCCAACAAGCTGAAAAGCTAAAGAAAGTTTCTGTACTTATATATAATTGATATAATTATCTAGTACATTTTCAGAGAACTGCTTTAATGACTCTTCCATTAGTAAAAAAAAATGGAACCACTTTGAAAATATGAACAACAAACTGCTTGAGCACAGGTCGAGACTCAGCTGACACGAGAATGCTAAAGTCTACAGAGGTTGATGGAGTAACCAAAGACTGTACCAAAGAGTAGCATTACTTTAATATGTTTTACCCAAGTAGAAGTGAAAAGTAACCATCAAAAATTACTCAAGTAAGAGTGAATGAGTAGTTGGTAAAAAGGCTACTCGATTACTGAGCACTAATTTAATTTGTTAAAAATGTTCAGTCAGATAAAATGATGAAGTTTTATGCAATTTCCTGTGGGTTAAAGAACAAAATCTAAAAATGACAAAAACAACATTATAAAATAACAAATGAAGGTAGATGAAACACATTTCCATATGGCTTTTATTCACAACAAAGCTTAGGAAACCAATACTGCCAATAGGTAATGATGCATGTATGTTAGAACTAACCAAAGTACTTTGACTGACTATAGGTACTATTTACTGTAGATTCACTTGACCTTGTACAGCATCCGATATATATATATATATATATATATATGACTGAACACATACCCAATGTACTTTTGCATGGAATCTACAAGAAAAACATAGATGATAAAAATAAACGTAAACACGGGCAGTCAGTTTCACTTTTGTAAACAGAATCTGCTGCGACTGGAGTGAAATCCGGAGCTTCTGGTCTGTAGAGCTGAAGCTCAGATCACGTGGGACTGTGAGGGACGAACATCTTGTGGAGCTGCTCGTGAAAAAACTGAAGGAGCGTTGCTTCAATCGGCATAAAAAACAAAGTTCTGTTCAAGCTTAAAGGGAAGTCTGTGACAGCGCGGAGACGGTGCCCACACCCACTTTATACCACCATCACATAATCTTATGGAAAACAAATGATCGCCCCACATCACCACCACAGACTGACCTTATAAATGACCAAATGCTCCCTGATGCTGCCTCAGCTTTGTAGCAAGGTAATGCCGTAGTTTTATGAAAAAGGCTGTTGTTGCAGGCAAGTTTTGTTAATCCTTCCTTGATTGTTGGCTGGTTAGGAGTCACTGGTTGCCCTAACCCAGGATGGAAACATGTAAGGTGCTGTTGCATGTTGGTAGTTTTACTGTTGTATTTTATTTTAGTTTAACACAACTTTCTCAGTGACCTAGTGGTATGAGTGTTGGCCCTGGGACTGGGGAGACCGGGGTTCAAATGCCAGTTAGGTTCCAAATAGTTCCTAATTGCAGCCACTGCTGCAGCTCTTCGCTCCCCACGAGGATGGGTCAAATGCAGAGATGTAATTCCACCAGTGTGTGATGATGACTAATGGGACTTTAACTTTACTTTAATCCTCCTGACGAGTGAATCTCATGCTGAGCGGCTAAATCTAATAAAAAAGCTTCCGCCATTGCTGTTTTGTTCATAGATATCATATATATCACTAGATGCCTTACCCGCGCTGTTCGTCGATTGGACGAACGTCCCTAACGCGGCGGCCATCTTACCTCGGACAGCTGACCCCTTTCGTAACATTGGTGTCAATGGTGCATGTACTACTTAAATAACTTTAACTTGCTCAATTTTCAACCAAATTTCAAACGGTTTGGTTTGTTATAAACGCCAGAGATGTGGCTCTAAAATATGACGGATTTGGCCCGTTAATTTAAAAATGTGAAAGTATGTCCTATCAAGCCTATGTGTCATAAGGTTTGTAATAATGCAAACCGCTTGTAAATCCGTTAACATTTCATCGAGTTATGAGTGTTTTTGTTTAAGTTGTTCACTCACCTTCCATCTGCTACCATTGAGAACGGAACGTAAGCTGTCCGAGGTAAGATGGCCGCCACGTAGGGATGCTGTCGACTCCCAGTTAAGGCATCTAGTGATATATATATGATATCTATGGTTTTGTTATTTCCACTGGTCCATCACCTAAAGTGTCCGGGCGGCACGTGTAACTTTTATGTTCCTGCCACACTTTGCAGCAGTTTTTTTGGCATTTATTTATAATCGTTTATGAACATTTACAAATTGATTTTGAATTGGCAAGTATCACATAGCAATCCAGCGATTAAATGGTGAATCGGCACACACCTACAAATTAACCTGGAGGACAGACTCAGAAATCACTGGAAGGATTATATATAGCCTTTAGGAATGACTTGGAATCCTGACGGAGGAACTGGGGATTGTTGTGTGTGGGCCCCTGTCATAGACCTTAAAGGGACGCTTTGCAACTTTTTAATATTTTTAAATCATTTTCTTGAGCCAGTATGTGCTAAAATGACCCTTTACAGGGTTAATGAAAGGCCACCCAGCCCCCTGTGGCCAGAATATTCCACTTGCAACTTCACAGTTGCCGGTCCGGTCAGCTTGACCTACCTGGCGCTGCAGTCTGGTTCCAGTACGTTTCCTGCATGTTTTAGATCATGAACAAAGCTGATTTGTTTGATTTAGTGATGAATAACTCCCATATAAACTAATGAAGGCTGGGAGGACATTTCAGCAGTTAGATTGTCCCTTTAACTGTGAAACAAGTGTTCAAATTAGCGCTTTGTGACTTTTATCTTGAGAGGTGCTCTGTAATGTTTCTTCTACTTCTTCTTCTAATTGTGTCACTTGCCATAAAGTTTATTAAGGTGACTGAGCAAACCTAGATTACTTGTGTTCAACATTAAAGTCAGTTTACTGTTATCTCCTGCTGTAGATCCTCTCAGAATGGCACATTTACGTTCTCATGTTGTCTCAGGAGTCACTCAGTATTATATAAGTAGTAATATTTGTCTTACAAAAACCAACAAGGTATTCCAGAGACTGACACGCTTTACAAACATATCTTTGCTTCTGCAAACAGTTTTGGTACAATCCATCACAGGTTATCAAACAGTGCTGCCCTTACATATCTGTAAATATGTTTTTCCCTCCACACATACTGTTGGTGTTTGTATATAAAACCATTCTTCCATCAGTGTCGCCCATGTGCAAACACACATGAACCTATGGCAACCTCACGCCCTCACCACCACACATCAAATCCCAGGGTAACCCCTGCCTTCTGCTACTAGCTGTTTTTGCCAATAATTAGTCGACATATTCTTAGACTCTCAGCACACAGTGCTAACTGGATAAGGATTTGTTTGGACCTTTTGCACAATACATCAGTCACACCGGGGAGCAGAATGAAACATAAAGAAGGGAGCTTTAATTAGTGAGGGGCTCTTTATGTTTACACATATTCTTGGATGTGTTGTATTAAGCATTAATGTGTTTGGTACCTCAAATCAGAATGCTGGCCTGTCCTTTGTGTTGCCATAGAAACCACAAAGGTCAGTATAACATCTTGTGAGTGGGCATGTGAAGGATCCATGTAGGAGTAAGATTTACCTGTCTGATCAACAGAGAGGCTCTTTTCTATTGCTAACCCCATTTTTCTGCATTTGAAGCTTCGGTTTTCTCCCCCTCCCCCATTTTAACACCCCCCCTCACTGGTTCATAGACAGATCTCATCTCCTCACTTACATCATACATTGTACTTCTAGAAAGGTGCCATCGGCACTGACAGCTATCTAATTGCCCTTGCATCCTTATGAATAGCTGCAGAGCATACTCGTGTGTGTGTGTGTGTGTGTGTAACCCCCCCACCCGTCTGCCACTACTACCCCCTGCCACAAAAGCTATTACCAGAGCTGGGTCCCTGCTACATTGTGTGGTATTGTGTAGCGTGTCTTTTACTGTGCACAGGCTGTAGCTAGTAGGGCCTCATCAACCCGCGGGTCGATAGAGCAGTTCAGACTGGAGGATGTCCGTCAATGATGGGAGGAGAGAGGAGGAGGAGGAGGAGAGAGGTAAAGAGAAGAGAGAACAATTTAGATTGTAGGGTTTTCTTTTTGTGTTAATTTCTCATTTTTTCTTTTTCCACCATGTAAAACTTATTGTTTTATGACTGGACTAACTCACTGAAGGACATCACAAACAGCTGCAGCATTAAATTTAGTTACCTGATTTTATTTATTTAGTAACACAAATGTCACCCACTGACAAAGAAAACGTTTAGTTTTAAAAAAATGTTACAATGCAAGTTCAGCTGGTAATGAAACACACACACACACACACACACACACACACACACACACACACACACACACACACACACACACACACACACACACACACACACACACACACACACACACATCTTGATAAAACAGATGGCAAGCCACTGGTGAATGTACCTAACTGCCCGTGTTATCTTTAGGTGTAATGGTGCAGCTAATGACTCTGCTGCGCTTGAACACTAAAGAATATTATTTAAATTAAAATGTATGCATTCTTAGTTTGTATGAGACACATAGGAGTTTATTTAATATTAAATAGCTTTTCATTATCTCCTTTTTCCAGGTGTTAAGTACAAAGAGTCTTAAGCTGCCAGTGAATCAGTGTTTTAGAATTTTGTGTGTTTTTATTTTTTTAATCAGCTGGTTCTTCAAATGCCATGCTGAGCTTCAAGGGTCCATATCCAGTTCAGTTACACACTCTTGGAGTTAAAGAATAACACTGAAACAGACAGTCAGTCTGGTTGTGTGTGTTTATTTTGTGTTAAATTTAGTGTCTGTTTGAAGAGGATCAGACAGACAAATCTCAGGACGTATTGATTCAGCATTGTGCTCCCTGGGGAAACATAACACCACTATAGTGCGTGTGTGTGTGTGTGTGTGTGTGTTTTATAGCTGAACATGAGGCCTGTCAGGGCTGATGTTGTGTGTCACCATCCCGTTGTGATTCCCATGAGAACATGTGAGGTGTTGGGATTATCCTGTCCTGGTCAGTCTCACATCACCTGAACCAAGTCATCAATCACCAACAACTTTGTGTGTGTGTGTGTGTGTGTGTGTGTGTGTGTGTGTGTGTGTGTGTGTGTGTGTGTGTGTGTGTGTGTGTGTGTGTGTGATTTAGGTGGATTTCTGATGGTATTGACAGCATAAAATATCTAATTTAAAAAAAAAAAATTTCTTTCTCTATCAAACGTTTACAGCCAGAAAGAACATACCTTGACACCAACTATAAAAATTTATAGTAATTTATTCATATCATATCATAACAAATCCCTTACATAATTACTAATTATTCAGTTTTTGGTCAAACTCTTTCAATAAAGGTAAAGATGAGAGAAAAAATCAAACTAAAGGCTAAAAACACAAAGATTTTCAGAGATTTCTTTGAGGTCTTTTAGCAAAGTCTTAAACAAAACGCTTGGTAATGCGGAACCCCCTCCCCCCCCCATTTTTTATCATGCAAGAAGAAATTTCACTCTGTACAAACTCCTAAAAGAAGGCTGCATCCACTTTAAATGTCACAGTGTTGTTATTTAGACTTAGTTTGTGATGAAGCTGGAAAACAGAAAGCCTCTTCAGAAAAATCTATTTGGATTTGAGTCCCTAACTGGCTGGTTATAGATCAAACATCCATTCCATGTTTGGTTTAGATGTGATGACAGTAAATAGTGGCAGCTCTTAAAAAGGTCATATTAAATGTCATTAAACTAGATGTCATGATTTGTGTCCCTTTGTTTTTCTGTTGTTGTGGTTTTTCTCCTCAGCTCTCGTTAACAACGCACACCTGCCTTCAATCAGCATTCAGCTCACCTGTACCTTACCTTTTTTCAAAACCCTTCTACCCTTTGACTTCTTAAAAAGCTCCCTTAACAAAATGTTTACACATATATATATATATACATAGTCCATTTATTCTTGATTTATTAAAATGTAAAACAAAATAAACACGTTGTCTGTTTCTAAGCTTTTCTCTCCATGTGTGACCAGACTTCCTCTCGTTTAACAGGAAACAACCAGTCAGATGGTAGATCAGAGGGTAGGGGTCAGAGGTCACGGCTGCACCTAGGCTGCCCCCAGAAATTTCTCATCTAAATGCTGTGTTAGGGTCAAATTTCTGATTGTGCCTCTGGTTTCAGGTTTGCTTTGCTTTTGAGGCCGAGCTGGTTTGGGATCAGACGGAGCAGTGATTCATGGAGGTTGACAGGAGGGGTGAAGGGTCAGATAATTGGTTATAAACTGGAGATCTCTGGTCTGAGCTGAGTCCCACAGGTCCGATATCACATCTACAGCACGGCATTCCAACATTACAAATAAATAAATAGGATTTAACTGAAGAACTCTAAATATTTTATGTAGCTGCTTTTTAACACAGCTCACTAAATGAATTAGGACAGGGTATCTTTACTTTGGTACCAGTCAAAGTCCAATTTGTTTCCCACCCCGGATTAAATAAAATGGAATAAAACAGAAAACCAGTCCTGAGTAAATTCATTTTAGGCTTTAAATCTTCATAATACGTCTCATTTTCTCCCTAATATGGCGATGCATGTAATTTCCTTGCAAATTGCAAATTGCAAAAAAAAAGAGTATTAGAGTTATCAGGCTTCAGGTTTTGATCTTTGCTGATACATTTGAAGGTCAAAACTCAAAGTAAAGAGCACAATTTTATATCAAATGAGGAGAAATAAAACCAGACTTACAAATAGAACAGCGGGGCAAACATTCGCCCGGTTGTTTTAAAAGCTGATAGGCTAATTATACTGCAGCATGGACCCGTTTAGAATAAAAGAACAGTTCCAGGGACTTGTAATGAAATGGAAACCCAGTGGATTGGGGATATGGAAATGACTTGTATGTGTTTGAATGTAACAGAGGAAACCACAGAGACGCACTCTTATGACTGCGCGTTAATTTGTTTTGATCCACGCCTGTTATGTTTGTGTTTTCTCCACCATGTTTGCATGTTCTGACCTCTGCTTGTTTCCCTCCATTTATTCAGAGCAAGCCTTGGAGGAACCGTCTGACTCTGGCTGGCTGTGTTTTGTCTCCCACACAGACTAATAATTACTAAAGTGTTGGCTGTTCTGGTGCTGTTTCCACCGAACGTGCCAGACTTTCTGAGGAAACGGCAACGCCGCTTTAATTTGCACCTTGTCTTTAGAAATGTGTGAACGAGAACGAGAGGGTGGGTTAGTGTTCAGCATCCCTGGGGAAAAAGGGGCTGAGGGTCTCATCTGATCCTAAATAAAAAATATAAAGTATTGGAAAAAGAAGAGCTGGCATGAATCAGGACGAGAAAAATGTGCTCTTACAGTATATTTTTTACCTTAAAGATGCAGATCAGATTAAAGGCGACAGTGATTCATGTAAGGCTGAACTTCATCGATGGAAATGTGAAATGAATTGAAGACGATAAAAATACAATTTTCCTCTTAATGTGGAGGATTGGGCCTTTGTGACAGTCTCTATAAAGACACTTAATGTCCCCTTCAGAGCCTCCCCCCATCCCAAAGTCTCACTGCCACCCCTTCATACATAAACATGGCTACTAAAGGGATGATTCATGAATACCATCAAGGCCTCCTCTCTGATAGTTTTATCCATGGTCCTACGTGAGTGTGTTTGAGATTACGTTGTGATAATTCTCCAACCCCCCTATAAATACTGTTATTTGTGTTTGCATGATAATCTTTGTGCTCCTTGTGTTTATCAACCTCAGCAGTTGTGTGTTATTGTAGCCATTGCTGCCTATAGAGGAACCTGACAGCACACAGAGCTCTACTGATCATAGTTTCTCCCTACTGGGAATGTGTGCTTACACCAGTCTGCACTGGGTGAGCCCTCCAGGGTTGTGTGTGTGTGTGTGTGTGTGTGTGTGTGTGTGTGTGTGTGTGGTGCCTATACACAATTTTGTGAGTCCAAGTGGATGAAATCTTTTAATGCAACTGTTTATCAGAGGAAAAGCCTAAGGGCAAAAATCCCTTTCTCTCTCCCCCATTTGCTTCCCTGCACACACACACACACACACACACACACACACACACACACACACACACACACACACACACACACACACACACACACACACACACACACACACACACACACACACACACACACGCACACACACACATTCACTGTTTAATGAAATGTTAGCTGTATGTAGTAGGGTTGTGTGTGTCAGGTTGTGGGTCTTTATTAATGATGACTTATAGTGTGTGTGTGTGTGTGTGTGTGTTGGGAAGGAGTTGTCTGTGTTAGAGTGCTACCTTCTCTTCATTACACAGTTGTAACTCAGCAGGTGGACTAATCCTAGACCTTCTTTCTCTCCTTTTAATGTGTGCATGCATACCTGTGGCAGCTGTCATAAGCATGCTGTCTAATTATGTAACGTGTCACTCTACACACTGGAACAGAATCCATATTCTGCTTGCTGTCACTCCATCAGGGAGTTATCACACCTTTCTTTTTGTTTAACCAGTGTTTTGGTTGATCTGTGGTAGAAGTATGCAATGCACGCACACACACACACTATTGTGTGTGCACTTTAAAAGATGTCATACATGTATGTATGATTTTGGCTTTTTCTTTCTGATGGTTTTCTAGTGAGTCCAAGAGGAAGGTTCACAGCAGCTTTCTGCAAACAAAAAGAAAAACATACAAGTTTTAGATACTGATCGTGTGATACAGATCAGTTTCAAAAATCTGTTTGCACATTGTGTTATGTTGTTGTCGTCTTATCCAGATCCAGGTCATAGAGTCAACAGCCCTAACTAGGAGGCCCAAACCCTGCTCTCCCCAACAACTTCTGAAAGCTCCTCCAGTGGGACCCCGAGGCATTCCTATACCAGCTTAGATATAAACTCTCCAGCATGTCCCGGGTTGACCTGAGGGACTCCTGCCAGCAGGACACAGCCAAAACACCAGGGTCCGGGAGGTATCCTGACCAAATGCCCAAACCACCTTTGCTTTCTCCTCTTGACATGGAGCATCAGTGGCTACACTCTTTCAGATGTCCTAGCTCCTCGTCCTACCTCTAAGGCTGAGCCCGCCCACTGTGCAAAGTAAACTAATTTTGGTGTCCTGTATTTGCGATCTTGTCCTTTCAGTCATTAATCAAAGCTCATGACCATAAGTGAGGACTGGATCAGCAGCTTCCTGCTTTCTTCACAAGATCCTTAGACTCCTCCACTTGAGGGAGGACCTCTCCCCTGACCTGGAGTGGGCAAGCCACCCTTTTCTGGTTGAGAACCATGGCGTCAGATTTGGAGTTGCTGATCCTCTTCCCAGCTCAGCTGTGAGCCTCCCCACCAAGAGCTAAAGGTCATAGTTCAAAGAGGACCACACCACCCTCAATAGCTGAAATAAAATCCTCCTTTACTCAATACTCTCCATCCCACTGCTGCATCTAGAAATGAGGGTTTTGAACAGAACTTGTGGAAGCGTGCAGTCGTGGTATAATCCAACCACATCTAGGAAAAGGTCCAGCTGACTGCCAGCAAAGCTTTGTCTTGTTAAAACAAAACCCTAAAAGTGTTTGCACTATTTAGTTAAAGAGAACCTAGAACGTAAACCAACATTTTCCTTGTTGTTGTTGAATAAGACAGCTTGGGTGGTCAAAAGTAGCATGCCAAAAAGTCAAAGCCGTGTGTGACCTACTTTTTATGTAAATTAGAAAGTTGAAAAAGGTGAGAGAAAAACTTCTGTTCTGAGAAAGCCGTCCTTAACACGTCATAAGGGGGAGCCACGCCTCCTCAGACCTGCATGTCTCCAGTGTCTGAGGCCTTCTGGGGAAACCGACCAATCAGCAAGCAGCTCATTATCATATTCATGTCCTGGCCGAGTGGGAGGGGCAAACAGCTCTTTTCACAGCAAGGCTGGTTTAGGGGGTTAGAATGGCCTGTATCAGGGCTCCTGGGACACATGAAAGCCTAAAGAACATTTCTGATGCTTTTTAGAGGCTCTAAGCTGTTTTAGATTGTTGATTAACTGCATTCTAGGACTACTTTAAGCTTTATTGTAAACATGTTAGTCTACCCAGTCTTTCACAGAGAGTGTTGCCTACATCTGTACTTCTGAAAGGCTCTTTAGGAATATGTCCATTAAAGCTGGATGCAGAAAATAAGCACTATCCCCATCTCTGAACCTGAGGCAGAAAAATTAATACAGATCACAGAGATGGCAAAACACTGGGGGGATCTGCCACAGCTAGCTTACTGAGAAAAGATGTTTGATTTTAAAGTAGACAAACAAGACAATGAGCTATAGGAGCATCTAAATATGTGTTTTAACTACTTGAATATCCAGAAAGTCACATTACTCCTAACAGGTAAACATTCCTTAAAAGAGCAGCTCTGCTGTAATAAAATCCTGATGGCAGGGCTAAACTTACCCAGCTTTAATTAGTTTGACCTCCTCTTGTGTAAGACTTGATAATGACAGTGAGTGGATTGCCACTGAGGTACCTCTGTGACTGAAACAGTCAGAAGGTCACCAGTGCACAACAACAAAGGCCGTGCTCTCTGACAGACCTCGCTCTGACACTTTCTAAAATATGACTCCAGGTGACACACAGTACTAATTAAAATTGATTTCAGAGGACTGCAGCTCTGGTGCCCTTCAGTAACAGTTCTCCTCTTTTAGTCTCAATTTACAGCTTTTCACACACTTCTGTCCTTGCTCTTTTACTCCTATATTTCTCCCTTTGTGACAAGATCTTGAAGTATCTGCTAATGATTTCAACATTATTGTCATTTGTTTTTATGGTGGCAGTGTGTGCGCAGCCATTCACACACAAAGATAGGCAAAATGTAATCACAGACACAGACAGTGAGATGCAAGGATTTCCCAGCATGACCTTATTAAAAGGAGTCATCATCGTTAGAGGGAAAAGCTAAGTGCTTGTGGAGAAAATGACACTGCTGCTAATGAGGACGTTGCAAAGACTCGGTGAACGGTACCAAGACAGAGCAGATGGGAAATGAAAGACAGAACAGAAACTAACAGTAGAAGAAGTGGAAATGATCTGGACATGTGATGTGGCTGCAGAGCCAGAGATGATTCCAGTGTGATGTCTAGTGGGCACCAAACAATAACAAACAGATCACAGACATCTATAGATCAGCTCCTTGTTTATCTTGACCACCTGTATCTCTCAAGCACTCTGTCAGCGAGGGATGTGGGAAACATTCTCCCCTCAAAGCCTTTCCTCTCTGTCATTTTTCATACTATTATTTTTCTTTGTCTCACGTCTTCTCTTCCTCTTGTCATTCAGTTTACAGCTTTTCATCACTCTGCAGGACTCAGTGCTCACACAGAATCCAGACGTCTATCCTAGGGTTTGGATTTTTGCTTCTGTGAGCTTGCAAGCAGCTGATAGTGTCTGGTGCATGTGTGTGAGAGTGTCTGTGTGTTTTTTTTTTCCTGGTGTATCCATTTGTGTGTATCCCTTTCTGCCCAGACTTGGGATTAAATGTCAGTCTAGTAGATTGATGTTCTCTCTGTAATGATGGGAATGAATCCTATTGCAGCGTGCAGATGGCACCAGAAAGTCACATGTGGAAAAAGAAAGTTTAACACAAAGGATGAAAGTCAACAAAATATACAAAGAGACTGATATCCAGAGTTTTTTTTTCTTTTTCCGAAGACAAAGTGGTGGGGTCCATATTCAGCGTGGAATGAGATTGTACGAAGGCGCTTGGGTAGATAGGGCGGGAGGTTAAATGCTTCCTTTTTCTGCACACTTGAGGTCACACACTGGTAATATGCTGTGAGTGTCTGGCAGGGAGCCACGCAGAAAGGGCACACTACTACAGTTTCAGCAAAGTGGAAGCGTGGGACAGAGCAGTGTGTGAACTTGTTTGGGTTTATGTGGGGGAACGCAGTAATGAATAGAAAAGTGTGTGTGTGTGTTTTAGGGAATAATGCCACCTCTGCTGTAGCTCTGGCAATCATTCATATTTTTATCAGGTGCTCCTCTATGAAGCTACGTCACTCATTTACCTGAATGATATGTGTGTGTGTTAAATTTGTAAGTGCATTCAGGTCTGTTTTAAAGGAGTTGCTATAATAGCAACTTCACAGGCAATCAGTCAAAATGCTAAAAATATATTTTATTATGATGCAAAAATATTTTCAGGTAGTGAACAACTCTTGTTCTGCTTTGATTGTAGCTCTGACTATATTTTTAGAATCAGTTTTAATGTAGTTCTGGGTAGCATAAAAATTAAAACCAGACATTATTCTTAATGTAGCTAATGAACAGGACGTGAAGATATGGACAGAGTTAAAAATCAAGATTTGAACTGAAATGTAACTTTGTGTTTTCAGGAGCTTTTCTCACACAATAGTCATAAAGTTAGTCTAACCTTAACCCAGCAGGATTCAGATACAGATTCTGCATGCATGCTGTCAGACCCCTGGCTTATTCTTTAAACACTGCTATAACATCATTACGTCATTATACTGTTGTAAAACGTAATTGTTTTAAGTCGAACTGTCCCCAGGGCATTGCAAAATATTTTGATAGCCTTTCTTCCACACTGAAGAAGTGTCTTATTTTACTGCACCCAAACCCCCTCAAACCAAAGTCTGCCTTATAAAATAAACAACGTTCATTGGCAGCAAAGCCAGGAGATTCACACAGAGACAGATATACTGATAACAGGCCTCTATTAAAAAAAAAAAAAAAAAACTTGATGTTTTTCAATTTAAAAAAATCACCTTTGTTTTCTAATTTCATGTTAATGTGTTTGTTTTTTTTTGTTTTTTTGGGGAAAACAAATAGTTTTCAAGGTGATCCCAAACTTTGAAGCAGCAGTAGCTGTTATTGAAGCGTCTTGTTTTGAACAGTTTTAATTTGTAAAATTTTGGATGGTATATGAGAGAAGTTACCCCTAGGTTAGTCTTTTTTATTTCACCGTTTCTGTCACCATGGTGATTTTTTAAAAGCCATCTTAATGTTAGTATTTATGCACGACACAGAATGAGCCCATTATATTACAACTGGGAAGCCTCCAATGGCTCTTTTTTAATAACACAAAATGATGAGTCTTTTATATTAATTAGGGCTTTTGATGTTAGCAGCCAGCAGCAACAGGGTGTTTTTGATGCACCTTTAAGAGTCTCGATTCTGGACAGAAAGAGACCCTACACACCACATTTCTAGCTTTAAATCAAAACAGTGTTTCTGTAAAAAATAAAACCCTCAAAGCTGTTTTTGCAAAGTCTTGTATTGTTCTGAGTCTGGACTTCCTACATGAGCCTTTCAGACCTTCACAAATCCTCCAGGAGACGAAGTGTTCTCACTGAACAGCAGCATCGGAGCTGTCCTTGGTGCTGAACTCACACGGGAATTCTGACTCATCTTTAGTTTTCTGCTGGAACTTTGAGGCTAATAAAAGTGCTGGCCTGAACTCATGATGGTATCTAAAGCATTATGACAAGTTCCTGCTGTCTTTTTACTGACTAGTCATTTTGTGGCGTGACTCACAAGACTAACATTTTAATATTGGCACGAAGGCCAGATACACTCAAGGCTTGAGTGGCTTTGGTGCTTTCACAAAGGGTGCAAACTAAAGACTGGACATCTGAATTCACTTCACAGAGCTAGTTTAGGCATTCACTCAGAGGAAAACACGTTTCTATTTATATAAATTACTTCCTTTGTGTAATGTGCTGTTTTGCTTGTTTTAATAAAAAAAATGGATGAGGTGAGCGAGGGCCAGCTTTTGTTGTTTTGTTTGTTTTTTCTTTCTCTATTTGTTCTGATGATAGCAGTGTGATGTTTTTGTCCCGTTCAAACCTCATTTATGAAGACTTACTAGAAAGTCTGCAGAGCACATCCAAATGAGTAGAGATTTTGTGGCATCAGCTGACTGACTCGTCTTTGTGAACAGGACAAAAGTGAGTGCAGCAGTGTTACAAGATGCTGCTGTCTCAAAATATCCTCTTGTGTCCACCGCTGATGTTTTACTGTTTCTGACTAGAACGGAGTTCTGCTTTTCTGGGAGTCTTTTTTTCCATGACCAGAGGACCCACAGGGACCCATTACAAACCTGTTGTGTAGTTTCAAAGGGCCCAGGGATCAGTTAGAAAATCCGGCTGGATGTTACTGAGTACCTTACAAAACATACATATCAGCCTGACAAGAGCCTGACAGCAGCAGTAAGTGTGATTAGGGAGTGTGAGCAAACAGTTGGTGGAGAGCAGAGATGGCACGGGGCTCAGAACTGTCTTCACTTCAGCTCGTCTCTCTTCATGTACATGAGTGTTAGCTCACATCACACTGAGAACTGCCTCCAGCAACATCTTTCCTGCTGGTCTGCATTTTTCAACACAGTCAGGTGCAACAGATATACACTGTACACACTGCTCACAGATGCCTTCTTTTGCTTAGTTACACACTTTTGTTTCTCCTCTCGTAAAAGTGCCTACCAGATGTGCGCTAAATCTATGCACCACGATCCATCTGCGCCCCCACTTCCTTATTTTATTTATTTATTTTGTCTATTTTAATTTTTGACTGTATGCAAATGTGTCAGTGTGTTTGCACGTGTCTCTTTGTTGTAAAATGCACACTCATTAGAAGTATATTTTAAAACAAACTAATTAACTACCTCATTAAGGCTCAGGCAGTTCTCCTGCTGAGGCTGGGAAATAACACATGCACACACAACACACGCACGCACGCGCACACACACACACACTCAGAGAGGAAGACATAGACCTGCACTTAGTGCATCAGAGCTGTGAGTGTGTCTTCCTTTTCATTATGATTAATAATACATATTAGCTGCTGATATATGCTTTTATTGGACTTTAAATGGGATCTTTTTAAGCAGATGTTTCTGTTAAAGAAATAATTATGATGTTATTGTGAATATGGGGGTTTGTGGGGTATAGATCAGCATGTGGGATCTGTTGACAGCAGTCAGAAATGCCCTAGTCACGATTAAAGGTGATGGTGGCAGAGGAGTCAAGTGCCTCCCTCGTAACTGGAGGGTTGCAGGTTCGAACCCTGTCTGTTGCAGTTGTTGTGTCCTTGGGCATGACACTTAACCCGCCTTACCTGCTGGTGGTGTTTGG
The DNA here is from genome assembly GCA_006937985.1 of Aphyosemion australe. NCBI lineage: Eukaryota > Metazoa > Chordata > Actinopteri > Cyprinodontiformes > Nothobranchiidae > Aphyosemion > Aphyosemion australe. Next base: position 507,719 of record SSNS01000082.1, on the reverse strand, counting down.
AGGGACGGGTGGTGCCTGTGCAAGGCAGCCTCGCTTATGTCAGTGCTGTTCAGAGCAGCTGTGGTCACATTGTATGTGTTTGTGCGTGGATGAATGACTGGTTCTGTTGTTAAGCACCTTGGAGGGTTGTAGAACCCTAGAAGATGCTATATCAAATTCAGGCCATTTACCATAAAGGATAACTCAATTAAGGAGTTGAACCAGCAGTTAGACTGAAGTCTGTTCTATAATGCACAAAAACTATGTTCTAAAACATCTGAACATTCCTTTAAAGTGTCTCTGGGATGCAAAATAATCAAAAATGTTAACTATCAGACACTTACAAAATGTGGATGGGTTGATAGAGCAGCAGAAGTTCTGAAGCAGTTTTGAGATGGTTTTTAGGTTTGCTGATGACGTCTGAAATCTTCTGTTTGATGTGCTCCTGTTCTGTTGTGTGGAACGTTCTCATCTCGCTGCAGACAGGAACGTTGCATCCTAACTTCCTGACAGACGGAGTCTTATTCCCTGTATGCCCATGGCTCTTGTTGAGGCGACTCGTTGATTCCATAATTTAGCCCTTATCTTGCCAGCAGAGGTTGTTTGTAGGGGAATGTGTGCTTTGGTGTAAGTGTGCTATTCTTTTGCCGGTGAACTAGGCAGCAGTGACTCCACGCAGTGTTTCTTTTTCTACCACCTTGATTTGCTCCATTGTTTGCATCTTCAAAACATTTCCCATTTGCAATCACTCCCTGCTATTCTACAAAATCACTAGTGGGTGGTGCTGTGAAAAGGGGAAATTGCAGGCAGCATATTATAAAACATATTGTGTTCCTCCAATCATTGAAGTTACTTACAGTTTAAATGTGAAAGTTAAGCTTTTGCAATTATTGATGCAGAAAGCCACGCACAGGAAGGAGGAGGGTTGGTGAACGTGGGCTGGCCTTTGGTAAACTCACATTTATAGAAGCCAGGAGCTGAGAGCCGAGGATCGATGCTGCAGCTCTTATTTAGATTCCAATTGCAACCATTTCTGATCAATTGGCTCCTCTCCTCCCCGCCAAACCAGGGCTCTGTCTTTGATCAGAGGCCACACCCCCAAATGGGCTCATACAGTCACAGCCCTGAACCCACTTTCAAGCTTTCTTTTATTTTGCTGTCACACATGCAAAGATATACACACCATTACCGGCCAAAAGCCATCCAAATGTGTTGGATCGATGCCCACTCGGCCCGATAGCAGGATCTGCATTATTTCATGCTCTGTAGCTTGAATTGATCGCTGGATAAAATGATTAGTGACGGAATCTTTCGTGTCATTATTTTCTCTTTTCCTCATATTGAACCTGCTGGAATTCATTTCCAAGGAGAAGCATTTGTTGATGCTCGTGAGTTTTTATGATGTTAGTTTTGATGTGAAACCAAACAAAACCTTACTGTTTTCAACTGAATATTTTTTTAATGAATTCCATAGGAAAAAATAACAACAGAATATGCATATCAACACAAGCAATATGAATGAAACCGAGCAGAGAGAAGAAAATAAAATCAGCATCATTACATTCAAACTGTCAGACTTTTATCACCTGCCTGATCTGATTTTCAAACTAAAACACAGAAACTAAATGTACATGTTTATAATTACTTAAAACACTTGATTAAATACACTTTGTGAATATATTGATTGACCTTGTTGGTCTTTTGTTTCCTTTTTCAGGTTGTTCTATTATTTTACATTCCTTCATTTTGGTTCTAAATATACATATATATTTTTTAAAGCCATACTATGCAACTTTTTCATATTTTAACATAATTTTCTTGAGCCAGGATGTGTTAAAACCACCCACATGGTTAATGAAATGTCACTCAGACCCCCACCACCCTCTGTGGCCAGAATACCGCACTTGCAACTTCAGTGTGGCGGGCCGCCCCCTGCTAGACTTAGAAAATGGAGCTGACATACCTGGCGCTGCATCATGAACACAGCTGATTTGTTTGATTTAGTGATTAACTGCTCCTGTAGACACTAATGAAGGCTGAGGAGACATTTCAGTAGTCAGATTAAGGTGTTAAAAAGATGAACGCACAGTGAGGAGATAAGTTTCACTTTTGCTATCGAACACTAGGGGGTGCTAAAATCAAGCCAGAACTGCCAAGTGTTCCTTTAAAGACTTCCGTTTCTTTCAGGTTATAACTGCTTTCTCTTTTTTAAAACAGATCTCTATTTGTTGGTAAGATGTTTCTATTAGCTTTGTACATTGTTTGTAATATTTTCCAATCAACTACATAATTACATTTCAGTCTTTATGTTTGAAGAATAATGGGTTATTTTTTTCTGAATACAACCTTGATTTACTTTCCACAGTTTCAGCATTTTCCTTTGAAATGTTCTGAGAACTTCTGACTAGTAAACTGTAAACCAGGATAACCTGTAGCTGACTATTATGAGCGGAAAATTTCCTTTTTGGTTCCATTTTTATTTTCTTCTCTTTTTCCATTATTACAACCTGCTGCTCTTTATGAATGAAGTCTTGGGGTGAGTGTTCTATTGTTGGTTCAGTCGCTCCACTTTGGGCAGATAGATCATGAAATGGTGCATGAAGAGTAACTTTTCATGCCAATGTGATGAGACTACAGCTGAAGTTCTAAGTTACCAATAAACATCTTAGCCATTGTTACTGTATCAAGTACAGTTTTAGGTTTTATTACCCAAGACTATGGAAATAAAGCCCAAATGTTATGATTTCCCTTCATACCACTCCCCTCGGATCATAACTGTGTAACTTTAGGTGACATCGATACAGCTGAACTCACTACTGAAAGACAGTTTATGGTAAAAAGATTAGAAAATCTCTCAGACTCAAAACCAACCAACAGCAGTGTATTGATCTGTAGCAATTACTTTTACTCTGTGAATTACTTAAAAAATAGCAATTAGTCGTGTAGTTATGGATCAACATGAAGAGTCATTTAAACTTCTCTTTTAGCCACTTGACTGAAGTAAGCCCCCTATTTATTCTGCTTAAGCTTCTTAGTCAATAAACTCCTCAGGGAAATGTCCGTTTTGCTGCTTTCTCCACTTTTCCTGAACTTTATCTCTGAGGTTTTCTGCCTTAAACCTAAAAGTGAAAATATAATAAATAAACAAATGAGATCTGTTGGCCTTTGGTTATTATTTATTCTTTTATTAATATGATATATTTGTTATTGAAGCTGTTTTAAATGGTTTATTAAACCACTGAGTCATACTGGTGAAAGATTTGCACCCAAAAACACCAAAAAGCACAACTGATTATGTAATAAATTAGTTGATGGTGGGAGGAGATTAACAAATATGAGATATGTTACTACTTATATGATTTAAAAGCCTAAAACTCACAGGAACAAAAGATGCTTTAAAATCCATGCAGATTACACAAAACATCCAATAAATAGACATATCCTTTATGACCCTGATCCAGGCATAACAGATGGAATCAGAAAAACAGATATAAGTGAGAAAAGAGACAGAAAAATGGATGATCAATACACAGACAGTAAAACAAGGAGCAGCATGCAAGACTTTTGTCACAAAAACAAAACTTTTCAGTTTATTCAGTTAATATTTTTCAGTTTTTCCTTTTATAAAATTTACCATTTTGCTGCAGAAACTCACAAAGAGATGCTCGTAGTTCACACGTCAGTGATCAGCTGATTATAGCACATTAAATCTAAAAAGTCTGTTTAATCCTTAAAAAAATCAGCAGCATTTGTTACCAGCTTCTTTAAATGTATAAGAAACTGTGACGGATAAATTTCCATCCATGTGAGTGCATTCACCACAGAAAAATAAGATCAGGGAAAAAGACATAAGTGATCATTTTTATAAGTGGGAGGTGTAAGTACACACAGGAAATGAATGTGAGAACATCTTTGTTTTCTTTTAGATTCAGTAAACAATCCTAACTTATGGCTTCACAGATGCTGTGACGCAGGCACGCACGCACACACACACACACACACACACACTTCCAGCATGCGTTTGTGTCAATATGTTGGCTTTGTTTGGATGCGTCGGTTCATTTTGTTGACTTATTTTCTGCATCAGAAACAATCGCTGCTGAGATTGGGAGAGGGGATTAATTTTATGCAAATGTATGCAAATAAGTGTGTCACAGAACTCAATCCGCATTGGTTCTATGCAAATTGTGTTTGCTAAACAACCATATTGGAAGAGTGTGCAGTTCCCAACCCCCTCACATCCCACCCACTTCTCAACTCTGTTCCCAGTCCAAACTCCTCATGCTCCCGTTTCTCCCGCCAGCATAGCTCTGCGTTTCTCCTTTATTTTAAATATAATTTCCTTTCTTCCCCCCATCCCGTTCAGTCTCCATTAATCCCTTTCCAACCTTTTTCTCACTCGGCCAGCCTCTCTGCCGAGGCTGCTCTCCCTTGTCCCCCCCCCTCGTCTCTTCACTGTAATCCTCCTCTTCATTCCTCCCCCTCTCATCCCTCTGTGTGCTGCATGGCTGTTAGTGGTGTGAGGAGGCACTAATAGGGCTTGAGGAAAACATTGTCATAGTGCCTGGAAAGCAGCGAGCAGGGAGCCATGCAGGAGGCAGCCAGGACGGCCTGGCATTAGACTTGCTAATAGAAGGTTAACGGAACACAAACGAGACAAGATTGAGAAGAGAAACATAACAACAATAGGAGATAAAAGAGGACAACGGGACTCCAGTGACAATACAGAGCGATGGATGGAGAGAGAGTGAATGTCACCAAAAAATGGAAGGAGAGACACAGGCGCCTGTCCCTTCATGCTTCAATCCTCTTTACTGGTTTCCCATTTTATAAGGAGAATGTGGCATCACGCGTGACGCTTCCTTCCCAAAGGCTAGGGATTGTGTGCATGTGTTCAAATGTAATGGAATTCTAAAAACTGCCATCAACCCCTCAAAGATTCCCAAGACAAGCTTTGTGACACACTCCGCTGCCATCAAAGCAGGAAAAATATTCCAAAAGAAGCTCCCCATGCTGTGTTCATATCTAGTAGCAGCAATTAATGACTTTAAGTGAACGCTTGGAGACGCTTTACAATTGAAGTGCCATGTAAGTGCACAGATTTGGTCAGTCTCATGAATACAGCTGAGAGTGGAAACTGTTTCCATACGGTGGGAGTGAAGGAGCCACGGCTGCACCCTTAAATGGCATTTGTGACTAATATGCTTTTCTCTTCTGCAAATGCAAGCAGTGCAATACAACTAAGTAATATCTTTCTGCAGAGCAATACTGGCTGTCAGCATTATATGGATGAGTTGATGTCTGGTGTGTGTGTGTGTGTGTGTGTGTGTGTACACGCTTGTCAGAACCATTTAGACTGCAGGTACAGCAGCAGCGACCGTTCAGAGAAGGAGGGACAGTATGTTTGTTAGCCGTGCATCATTAGCATGTGACCAGTCGAGTGGTTCCCAGTTTTTCTGCTATTATGAGGAAATGTGGAACAAAAATGGGCTGAAAGTCTTGTATGATAGAATGAATATACAGACAGGAGTGTAGTCAGGTTGTTTAGCTCCATATTAAAGCTACATTCGTTTAAATAAAGTGTAGATAATATTTTTGCGGCTCATTCTGGTCTAGAGTATGAGCTGCATGAATGTGCGTCATCCAGGTTCTACAAGGAAATCACAAACTCAGCTCAGCAGAGAGGGGCAAGAAATAATGCAAACTTTTCACCAAAAAGGAGAAACTAAACACAAAAAGAAAAACACCCAAAGCACTTCAGTAACTATACCAGGCCTGCAAGTGGAGATGTACAGCAACTACAAGACAAACAGGTAACTAGGTGTGGAGCAAAAAACAGTGGGACCCGGGGCCATTTGTGGCCCCTGGGTGATTTTTTTCTTTTTGGGCACCCAGTTACATTTCCGGAATGGTGGAGTTTTGTCTCTTCAGCAGGTTGTTAATGTGCTTTATTTTCATTTTTAGTGACATGATGGCTATTTTTTCAGCAGTTCAAATAAAAAACTATTTAGCAAGAAACAATTTTTATTAGAAAAATCTAGTGTTGTGGTATGGGAGAACTTTTAATGTGATGATTTTGGTCCTTGTCTTAAAAAGTTAGGACTCCTCTACTGTAAAGCATCCATGCTGGGAGGACATATACACCAGTCAGTCCAGTATGTGGAGCATGTTGTTCATGAGCCTTTTCTGACCAAAAACAGTAAAGTAGGTTCTGTAGCATCCTCAACACAAACACATGTAATCTGTTGTTGATACACTTGGAGTCAGATTAGAGGAGGAGGAGCCATAATAACAAAAACTTTGATATTTACAACAAAACAACAAAAATATGATTCATTACTGGCTAAATAAAACCCTGTGATTAGTGTTTGATGTTAAAAAGTAACCGTATAGATTTTTTAAAGTTGCTAATAGGCTCCACATTCATCGTTTACTGGCATAACATTTTTTCAAACAACTTTTTTTGGAACATTTCTTCTAATCTAAATCCTCGTGGCCTTGTTACACATCTTTATTTTGTCTTTTGTGTGTTTTTCTTTCCTTCGTTAATCCAGATGTCACGATTCTCTGTGATTATGCCGTTATCTCGCTCTGACTAATCGGATGTTGACTCCCAGTATAATCCTGCCAGTTGGCTGCTCGTCTCAGGTGGCGTTCTCCTCCCTTTCAAACAGCTTATTGCAATTTTTAATGTTGCTGCAGGAAAAACAGCGTCACATGTAAGTTATGGACAATCAGACATACAGTATTATCACTTCTCTTTGAATTGATCACAAATTAAATTTGTAAACAATATTTTGCTCTTCTGTCACTCAGTGAAGCTTTTCCAGACAATATGGTGAATTGTTTATCAAAAAAGTTCAGTTTTCTGTTTGAGTGAATTCAAATGGGAGGGGGTTGTTTGTCAGGTCAACTTCTAAATTGTAATATCCTTTAACTGGGGGATGCCCACTCAGGATGAGCAGCTGAAAGCTATTCCAGCTGGTTCCATAACCAAAGTCTTAATTTACCTGAGTAGAGCTAATGTTGCAGCAGTAGCTCAGGAGGTAGAGCGGGTTGTCCAGTAATCGGAAGGTTGCAGGTTCGATCCCGGCTCCGGCCAGAGAGTGCTGCTGTGTGTCCTTGGGCAAGACACTTAACCCGCTTTGCCTGCTGGTGGTGGTTGGAGGGACTGGTGGCGCCAGTGCTCGGCAGCCTCGCCTCTGTCAGTGCGCCCCAGGGCAGCTGTGGCTACATCGTAGCTCATCCCCACCAGCGTGTGAATGGGTGAATTGAGTTGATTGTGTTGTGAAGCGCCTTGGGGGGTTGTAGAACCCTAAGAAGGCGCTATACAAATACAGGCCATTTACCATCTATAAACATTTTAGCAGCTGAAGGATCAGTTAATACTAAGGGATAGGCTGTGAACTGAGCACGAAACGCTCATCACCACGTTTGACCCCAATGTAATTTTAATCTAGCTGTTAGATTTAGTTTCACAAACAAGTCGGTGTGGTTCTATATTCCCCTGAATGGCACCTAAAACCGTAATGTAATTAACTGAAATGATCATTTCATTCACACCAGCACAAAAAAAGCTTCACAAATGGACGTTGAAGAGCTCATAAAACATTCTGAGCAACAGGAAAAGACAGAAAGGGATGTGCTCGCGGTTAATTAGACAATACAGATCTCTGTGTCAGTTTAATGGCATGGCAGTTGTGACAGCCACCGTGGTGATATCCAACCCCAGCAAGCCTGCGGCTCTGTTCTCTGTGCGTCTGTATGTACAGACTCCAGTGTCTCCAGCAGCTCTCATCTGTCAACACAACAGATAACTGCTGTGCCACCATGAGTCGCTGCTCTTTGGTTATGACATTTTTCTCTTCATGTGTGCTTGCTCTTTGCTGTTTGTGTAGCTGACTAGCTAGCTAAATGACACAAACTTCACGCCTCCAGCTAACAACTCAAACAAATGCATTCTGCACATATGAGCTCCCGTATGCATTTCAGCTGCTTAGATGTGTGGATTCCTCGAAGCCACGCGTGTAGCTCTGTCATTCTTGATGCTATTAAGCCGTCTGAACATCAGGTGATCTACTGCTGCTCCCGGTGCCCGCTCTGATTCACACTTCCTCCCCGTGCTGTAGCAGATGAGAGAGTGACAAAGCGAGCAGAAATGAAGGGAGGTTTAGCAAGCGACAGGTTTGCAACATGAGGAGAGAGAATGTGTTGTGGGGGGGGGATGATAAAGTTAGACAGTGAGGGGAGTTTGATGCCTCCAGTTGTCAGAGGCGCTGCATTATTGATGTGCTGAGAATCCCACATTGTCGCCAAGATTCGCAGGCTGTCACGTCACGTTCTGTGCGTCAGAGTGTGTGTCCGTGTGTGCAAGCCACACTAGTTTGTTGACATTGCACAAGTCCCGCTGGAGTGCTACCTGTCAACACCTCCACATCACAAGGAGCTCAGTCAGTGACAATGCTGCCTTGTGTTGTGCTGACCACATGGGATGGCAGTACTCACACACTAGTTCCTACGAGGAGCTGCTTGTATGCCTAAGATGGCATTTGTTTTATACTCAGGATTCTCTTGGGCATCGGATGCTCTTTCTACTCGCTGAAGGGACTGTGATTTGGATTTGTCAGTCTGCAGTGTGTAGCTGGAAGAAACGTGGTGGTGTGTGTGTGTGTGTGTGTGTGTGTTGACACACGGTGTCTGAATCCCTGACTTTGAGGGATGGCCTGTCTGCTCTGAGGTTTGTCTCATGAATTCTTTACAATCGTCTCAGCAGAAAGGATGGCTCACCATTAGATACAAACACAGCAGGACATGATCAGTATATTTGTGTCATTCTTTAAAGGACCGCATTCATCCATCTGCTCATTTTTTTCTCTAATTGACAATACACACGCTCTGTCTGTCAGAAAGCCCTTCTGGTTGAACTTTCAGGTGTTTTTTACTACCTGCACTAAAGGAAAATGATGTATTTTTCTGTTTAAATGATGAATATGCCAGCCAGATTTTTGTGACGTGTCGAAGCACATCCGTGTCAGTTACTTGCACACGTGTGACTGAACTATTCATAAAGGGTTATGTATCAAAATTTTAGAGCTACATGTTCTACCATCCAGAACAAGTCTTTTCTCTGGAGCTCCATGATTTATAGACGTAGAATATGTGTTCTTACCAATAGTGGATTTCTGTCTGCTGTTAAAAATGTATGGTGCATCATACAACCACTGACTGTTGAGCAGCTGAAATCTTGTATTCAGCAGGATAGACATGGATTTCTTTTTCAAAGAAATGCAGCAATGAGGATTAAATCCCAAATGATTTCAAAATGTAATTACAAGACAAGGTGATGCAACTCAGCGCGTTGCACATGCAGCTCTTTTGAACTTTCCCTGACTGCTTCTGGGTATCGGTCTATTCATCCATTTTTTTATTGCTCATCCAAGGTCAACAGATCCAGGAGGAAAACTCAGATATTCCAAAGGCATCACCCTCCCTCTTTCCTGGGGAATCCCAAGGTGTTCCCAACTCAGAGAGGATCTTTAATCCCTCCAATGAGATCTGGGTCTCTTGACCATAGATTAGGATTGGAATGTAGACAGACCTGTAAATAGAGTCTTTACCACAACAAACCACAGCAAAGCCTTCGTTACAGCAGACAAAATCTGAGTTACTACTTCATCCTGACATCACTTGTGTGTACAAGATAGACTCACTTCCAACCCTGAGAGAGCATTCCACATTTAGAATGAAGGCTTCAGAGTTGGAGGAGCTCATCCAAGCCACATAAAACTCAGCTGTAAACCCTAACCCTAATGAACTCAGAAGGTCACGGCTGGAAAACACCAACCACATCCTCTACAAAAAAGCAGAGATGAGACGCTGAAGTTCTCAAACCAGACATGGTGAACACCCCAAACAGCACCGGAGACAAGGAGAAATCACCAATAATACCATTTGTGTGTATTTGTTTATATTGGAATTATTAAGGGAGTACATACATTATGTGTATGCAATAAGGAAAAACATCATTCAGATAGCCTTTTTGTTGACATGTTTAACATTTCCCACACAGATCTGAACATTTCATAATGAAACCAACAATACAAATCTCAAAATTTGGAGAAAATCTGTTCTTGATACCTTTTTTATTAAATTTACATCAGATGGCCTTTAAATAAATAGTTTTCTGCAATTTGCTGATGTTTTTTGCAAACCGATATTACGTTCTAATACCATAATGCTGTCTCGTACATCTGCCCTTCTGCTCTGTTGAAGGTAATAGTTTGATTTGTAGTTCAGGCTATTTTCTGTCCACATTTCAGAATAAAAGCATGAATCAGAACAGCTTTTCTGTCACTTAAACTGTGTATCAGTCACTTCTTTCAATGCCTCTTCTTTTCTCCGCTGGCAAAAGAGAAATTTAAATTACTTTAAAGGGCTATAATGATGACACACACAAAAAAGACAAAAAAAGACTGAACAAAAGTGCTTTTCAAGCGTCTGGTGTAAAATCTTGTTATGAGCCAAGCAGAGTAATGTTTTAATTTATTAGTGAGAAATGATGGCCTGCTTCCAATCCACTCTATAATCAAGTTCTATTTCTCACTTCCCTTTATCCCTCTGAAGCGCATTAAACACACAGAGATGTTCTGTTGTTGAGATACAGACGCTACGCAATTTCAATTAGATACCAGAGCTCATATTAAGAAGTTTCTGCAGCTGGAGTAAAAAATATGTTTGAATGGAATCATGTTTTATCTGTGCTTTCCAGGGTTTTATGGCTCTGACCTTAAAGAACGTATAATCAGTCACTTCCTTTGGGCTCAGGATGAGGAATACCAACACCCTCGCACGTGACTCAGCATCGTATTTTGCTTTTATTACATGTTGAGAACTCCAGATTTAATTTGACAGAGTGTAAATATCAAAACTTTGAATGATAATCTATTCATTGCAGAGAACTTCACAAATTATTTGCAATGCAAATCAATTATTTGCGAAAACACGCTGTGGCAGAAACCTGTTAACAGACGCATAAAAAAGAGGAGAAAACGGGGAGAAAAGAGGAGATAGATGGGAAGATAGAGTATTGTGCTGGCCGTTTTCCCAGAGAAGAGGAATCGATCAGCAGAGCGAGAGAGCCTTACTATTTCCTCTGTCAGTAGAATGAGCCAGTTTAATAATGGAATGCAGTCTTCATCTCCCTTTATGCTCTCTCTTTCTCTCCTTTCATTTCATTTTTCTGGGAAAACAATCATATTCTCGTCAGAGGGCTGTCTCAATCTCCCACCATCATCTGACATTTGAAAAGCAAACCCGTTTAGCTGGAGATGTAGGCGTCAAACAGGAATGAGCCTTCTGAAACACTGACTCACGACATCCGGGGGGTTGTCAACACACACACACACACACACACGCACGCACACACACACACACACACACACACACGCATACACACACAAATGTCAAAAGCTCTCTGTGTATTCCTGCTTTACATGAGGAACAATAGAGGAATCAAGAAGGATGCAACTCAATGGTCCAATCATTGGAGCTGCATCCAAACTAGCATTAGCTGCTAGCTGTAACAAGCTAAACGACCTTTCCACCACACTCGTATCTGCCACTCAAATCCCGTCAGTCACTCAACTCCAAAACACAATTACCGCCATTCAGGAAGTCAAGAAGCTGGATGATTGCTACTCGTCCTTTATGCAACTGTTATTCCTTTGTGCATTTGCATCTATTGCCTTTTTGTCAAAGTTACTAAAAATGAGTGATAAAAAATGTGAACCATGAGATTTTTTTCATTCATTCCTTCAATGTCAGCTTTTATTTCTCAAAAGAATGCAGCAAAACAAAAATTGTGTTAATTTTATTGTTTCTCTCGTTGCTATTTCACCAGTAGTTGTGAGATTTGTGTCTTACAAGCAGTGGAAATTAGCCTGAGGTTCAGATACAAACATGGAGCAGCAGTAGAAAAATAAAGGATTTCTACCTCCAGACCACCTGATTTTGAAGCTTGAATTTTCCCTTTCATCCAGAGCCCCCAAAGAGTTTTATGTAACATATTTAATATCCACAAGACCTGCATAAATATTTTAGTGTGCAAAATCTAAGGCAGTCTTTTAGTAAGACTTAGAATGTTGAGAGTTGATGTAGAAAGTCAAATCTTAAATGGAAATTGTGTAGGCACATATTAAAGTGTTGGAATGCTTTGTGTTATATATATATATATATATATATATATATATATATATATATATATATATATATATATAATGTTTGAGTATAAATGAATAAGAACAAATAAAGAAAGAAAGCCAACATCCTAAAATAGAAAAAGAAAATAACACAACATAAATTATTTTACAGGGACACTAACGCAAAGAGATGGATGTACTTTAGAATTAAACAAACATTTAAACCATTTATGTTCTGTAAACACTGTGAGATCTAGGTCAACAAATTACATTTCAGATCATACATGCTTGCTTAGTATGAGGATTGTTGAAAAGACACTGATGCTAGTCAGTCTGCAGGGTTGCTTATATAGGAAACTTTTTTTACTGATTGGCTTAATGAACTATACTGTATTGGAAGGTTTACTTTGTGAAGTGCCTTCAGACGACTCTTGTCGTGATTTGGTGCTATATAAATAAACTGAATTGAATTGAAATCAGAACCCTAATAGAGCCTCATCTAGACCCAGATCAGATGTTATATTATGACTTTGACCAGGGGTCGTCTTATGACTTTTTTTCTGAAGTTATAATAGTTCTATGGTCAAAACAAAACATGTTTATGAAGTCGTCTTTGCATAAATTCCTCTAACATAAAGCAATTTTGGCAGTTTTATTCTTGACATTTTCAGTACCTTCCAGAATGAGCCATTTCAGGGGTCTGTCACTTTAAGAAAACAAGCTGGAGCTTGCCACACCCACCCATCCCCCCGCTCAGGCTGCTATTAGCTGAGAGGCTCTGATATCTGAGAGGGGAGAGGAGTAGAGCCGCTGCTTTTCCAGCTGCAGCTCTCTCTTGCACATGAGAGGAGGTTCTAGTCTACTTTACCCATTTGTGATGTCACAAACAGGAACTTCTTGAAACATCTTGTTTTCCATACATAATTCCTAAAACCAAACACTGAGAAAAGAGATGGACGAGTTTTTTCACATTTGTAGTGTTTATAGAGGCAGTAAAGACCCACATAGCAGCACAAAAGGGTGCAAAAGGTGAGTTTTGCATAATATTTCTGCTTTAAATAAAATAAAATGATATTAATATTTATAGTGATCTACTGATTTTTCCTGATGTTGTGAAACCTCTTGTTTATGATGGGAGTTCAGGGGATGGTTCTCTTCTCTACAGAGTGAAGCTGGTCTGGAGCAGTAAAAATATACAAGCCTAGCTGTCTTCAAAAACAAACGGGATTAGAGGTTTCTTTGATCCAGATGGGACATGATCCTATGTGTTCTTGGTTGTAATGGAGAGTGTAAAGCATGTTTGTCTCAAACGTTCAGAGATAGAGATGATTAAAATGATAAAAATATTAAAATTTACAAAGTAAAACATCACTACAAACCTAATGATCTAGTGTAATCAGATCTAAGGTTCTTGGATCTCAGTCAAAACCCAAAGAAACCAAATAATTTAAGAGCATGTATCGACTCCAAATGCTGACATAGTTATTGACCACCCAGAAACGACTTAGATTATGGGTTAACATACCAAACCTCACCTGCATAAATGCTGTTAAATAGTGACTCTATTAGCGTTGTTTTATTCCAAAATTTACATAGGAAATAATGAAAAATGCAGCATCTCTGAGCAAATTGCTAGAGTTTTAACAGTTTGAAATGAAGAGCCTTTGCTGTAGGAGGTTTGATTTAATCAATATTTCTGGTGAAATCACATGAAACTCTGGGTTTGGGGATGACTTTTTTCCTCTGAAGGAAACAGTTGCATTCAAAATAATCTGATACAGAGCAAGTTCAAAAGACTCAGAGCATCCTTGTTTTTTCTGATATTAATAATAACAGTGATAGTATAAATACCAGTGACATCATATACCAGTGTTCATTTTGACAGGAAATTTAATTTAGTTTTAGTCATCCACTTTGTTTTAATTTTAGTCTTCTTTTACTCAACTAAAATATATGTATTTTTCTTCTGATGCAATGAATTTCTTTTTTTTGTTTTTTTATTTGATTTGTTAACTACACCTACTTGAGACTGTAAAGAAATATGAAACATTCACATTTTACACTTATGATCAATAAAAGTCTACATTTATAATTGTTTTAATAACAATAATTAATGGAAAATAACAAAATAAACACTGACAGTTTGAAATTGTGCCTCTCGGTATTAATAAAATAAAAAAATATGTATAATGTGCAGTAATATTTGTAAATATGACAGGAAATGACATCATACCACCAGCACATTAGAAGGTGTTACTGTAATAATGCGAGGAGGTAAAATAAGGTCAAATTTGTTTTCAAATGTATTTATTAGAGTTTTACCTGCACTAATTTACCAAGGTGGACTGCCCGAACGATTTTCTGGGCTGCCTGAATGTTTTCTTCCTCACAAAAACACCACTAGAACACCAAACACTGATAACATCAGCCACAGCAGCGCCATGAAATGATTTAACAACCAGATGCGCCGCTTCTTGCGTTCGGTTCGGTTCAACTCCAGCAATCTACTCCTCGTGCCCTGACCCGCCCCGCCAATACTCACTTCTACCACCGTAACACTTTTATAACCAGGGGAAACCCCGGATGTGTACTCACCAAGCAAATACTTTTCAGATCGTCACATCTACTGCTTTTCCTCCCAGCCGTGATATTTTCTTTTTTGAGACATAAATTCTTAAACATACCATAAACTGTTACCGGCACAGACATCAATATATGATGTCTGTTACTGGAAGCTTGTTCAAATGGCGACCGGCTCTGGACTCTGATTGGCTCTTTTCTCATCTAGCCCCGCCTGTTCCATTTGCTGATTTGTTATTTCTTCTGTTCTCCTATATTTCCCTGTTTTTGATTGGATTTTCGTTACTGTCAATTTTAGTGGATCAATATTCATCATAATTTAGTTTTTAATAGAAGTACAAATTAAAGTTTTCATTTTGTTTTTGTTCGCAAAAATTCATTCGTCACGCAAAAGAAAGAGAAAATATTTCATCACTAAACTTAACACTGGTGACATCTAACTTTTTAGGTTTGCTTTCAATATCATTTGGACTGGATGATCTAAAGCTGCTAGATGTTATAAACCTTTATGGAGAATTTGAGTTCACTGAGCAACCAGGAGCCCACAGTAGTTCAATTTGAATCAGTGATCACAGTCTTAAAAAGTGCATTTCTGAAGCATCTATTCAGGGACTCCAAACTAAAAATGCTGAATAATAATTCTTTTCAGGTTTTTGTTGGCAGCAGCTCTCTGGATCCCACTCATGAAATGAGTTTCTTAGCACAGCTTGCAGTCATTGAGAACATCTTGGTGTGGGAGTCAAACACATCAGTGAGGAAAAAGAATTAAATAATGCTGTTTTTAAATGTATTCATGAGTGGATTGCCTCGTCCTAAACCTTAAACACTAAGTTAGTCAAAGAGGAGAAACAGACAATAAGATCATCACATGGATTCAATAAGATAGAAACACACATCAGTGTGTCTGTTTCTGCTCAGCGTCCTCTCCTTTCTTCTTTCCATTTATGTTTTCTTTCCTCTCCTGTTTTTATGCTCACACTCAGATTGCTATCTAGAGCACAACTGAGAGTCCATTAAAATTTAGCAACCTTTCACAATAACTTTAAAGGTCTCCCTTTATTAGTAATGAGGAGCATGTTCTATTCTGTTCTCAAGGTGCTTTGTCTTTTCTTCCTCTTTCTCAGATAGATTTAGAAATTACGAATGCATTTAAAGTTGTTCTGAAGAACTATAATTTGCACATAAAGTTTTCTGTAAAGGACTCTGTAAACACTTTTTAGCAGTCAAACTCAAGTCGATGTTCTGCATTTTATTGGTTACATGCTTCAGCTTATTGCCCAATATTCAGTCCAAACAGAAAATTGTGGAATTTTAAGACAGAACTGTCAAGTTGCTTTTCATTTTTGTAACTTCCAAAGTGCTGCAATCCTATTATATGACGATCACTCAAGAGCAGCAGGACGGTTAAAACTTTCACAACACTCTTTCATGGAGGTGTACAGCAAATGTAAAAGTGTCAATTTTGGGGCGTTGGTCCAATTTAACACTAAGTAAAAATAATTTAAAATTAAGAATAGTTAATTTAACACTAAAAAGAGTTAAATTGTTGCTATGTAACACTGACATGAGAGTTACACCCAAGTGTTAAAAAGGAGTGTTTCTAATCAACTCTGTAGGAGTTATTTTGTCCAAAATAACTCCTGCAAAGCTAACTCTGAACTCCCACAGCAGCTGTAATACCTGCAGAGTTAATTCACAGACTCCACCCCTTTATTCTAAAAGTAGGACTAGCAACCGATTGGCTGCAGGAGCTGCAGTGGGTGAGGTGCATTGTGGGTAGTCATGTTTTTAGTTAGTTTGTTCTATTTTGGGGTGTTTATGCATGTTTATTTTGGGGGGGTTGTGTTGTTATTAGTTATTACTTCATTAATATAGTAACTTTAACACCAGTGTTAAACTGTCAACTCCAGAAGAGTTTGTTTTTGACACTAAATCAGAGTTAAAGTACCAACTCTCCAAAAAGAGTTAAATTTACTCTTACTGGTGTGGACCCATATAGACACTTTAAAAGCGTTGAATCAAATCTGACAGTGTTAATTTGAGCATGCTGAATTTGCTTCCATGGAAGATAAGATTTCACACTTGGACTAACCATTTAAAAGCCTGACCATTAGCTCCTGATGTTGTAATTACCACTGTGGGTGTCAAGGGACAGTGTTCCTTTGGACACAAACAGAGGCATTGTTTACTATATTTACATGCACAATGGTGATAACTATATGTTGTACAAAGTAATGACAGTGCTTTATCTTTGTTGTCCTCGTTTTACACATTTCTCCTCTTTGTTCAGAGATAATTTCTAATTACAAAGGTATAAATCATTACTCACTCACTCCTTTTCTTTATCACTTAATCCACAGTAGGGTTACTGGGAGCTTCAACAGTTATTAGGTGAGAGTTGAGGGACACCCTGGACAGGCCACCAGTCCACACGGAGACAACCAGGACACATAAGCAACCACTCACTCACACCTGGGGGGATTTTACAAATTTCACAAATTCACCAAATATGCATGTTTTCCGGCCAGGAAGGAAGCCGGAGTATCTGGAGAAAACCCACTCAGGGATGGGCAGAACATTTTGTGTGTGAGTGTGTGTGTGTGTGCGCGTGCGCACATGCGTGCGTGTACCATTGAGATAAATTCTTGTTTTTTTATTTATTATTTTAAATTATTAAATTAAAAAAAGAAAAGAAAATGTGACGTTATTTATTCTGCTGCAGCCACCTAGAAATGTTTGGTGTGTAGATGTGCACATGTGTGATGAAGGCTTTTTGCTGAGTGTGTGGTTTTAACTGTGGTTGATAATAACTCTTGCTGGCTAGTCTAGACGCTCCGTCCCACACCGCCCCGCTGAGTGGATTGGGACGGATGCTCTGTTCTTGTCATTTTCAAAATAGACAGTGCAAAGAGATCCAGACGGAGGAGAAGAATTTAAGGAGCGAAGAGACGCAAAACTCAGTATAATATCAATGAAAGGAGTTTTTGTTAAAAACGATGCCCGAGGCCAAAGAAACCCAGAATAAATGGATGTTTGAACAATATAAACATGTTTATATATACACAGGCAGAGCAACATTGGTATATTGAATATTAGAAAGTGCCTGGTTTTGTGTGTATCTGTGTGTGTGTGTGTGTGTGTGTAGGGGGGGGTGCATATGAGCATCCATATGCGAGACAACATTTTGCTGCCGGGTTTCTGTGCGAATGGCGTGTTTGGAAATCACTTAACTTCTGTCACTAGTTGTTACGTCTCCCCCAGCCAGAGGGACAGATGAAAAGAACTGAGGAGGAGAAGGGCGATGACAGGGTGAGAGATGGAGACAGAAGGAGAGAAATGCTCACTGATTTTGGTTAATAATAAATTTATTGTTTTACTCTAAGTGTGTGATTTTCTTTCCGTCCTTTGCCGTTTCTTCTAGGATGGTCCATGGTTTGGATTTTGTGTATATATATCTGCATCCTTTACTATTCTAAATTTAAACAATCAATGAGTGCTGTGAAAAACTAATATCTCCTTCACAGACTCCATCTGTTTTTGCTGTTTTGGTCACACTTAAATGTTTTGGATTGGGCAAACAAATGTCAATATCTGACAGCAATACATACAAAGTCCAAATGATAATTTTGTTTGTTAAGGAAACCCACAAACCAACCTGACCTTATGAGAAAAAGTAATTGTCCCCTTGTTTAGTAAAAACAAAAGCTGGGGAGTTAAAAATAGCATCTGTAGGAGAGTTCCAGGACCAAAACCTTGAAACAGACTGTTCATGCTGGAAACCACATTGACGTGGCTGATTTGAAACATTTCTGTTAGTAGTGGTGGGCCAAAAGTCCCTCACAGAGAGCTTCATGACCAGGCCTCTGTCAGTGAGCTCCAGGGCAGCTGAGGCTACAATGTAGCTCATCATCACCAGCGTGTGAATGGATGAATGATACTGTAGTGTAAGCGCTTTAAAGTTATTTAAAGCCTGTTTGAGCTCTGGGATGACAGAAAACGTTGGTCCGATTCACCGGTGTTTTCTCCACAACGCTGCTGGGGAGACATTTATTCCTATTTAACAGAAAGCCCTGGACCCTTCACTCATGGAAAATTAAAGGCTTTCAAACGTCTGGAGGTCTACGATTATTGTGTTTCAAGGAAAGTTTGGCTGAACTATTCTGCAAAACAGGAAGCTGTGACTTCGGTAAAGCCGTGATCGTGCTGAAGTCGGCACCGGCCGGCTAGCAGAGTCAGCATGATTCACATCACCTGTGGGTGATTGCCAAAGAAAACGGATAAATCCTCACGGCGACTGCAAAGCTGGGTAAGTCTTCATTAATCAGTGTTGTTAGTTTTTACTTCATTTATTTATTATTATAACGATCGCGGGCTGAGACACCTGAATCAGAACGCGAAAACTAAATGACTCCATGGATATAAAACTACACGAAGATGAATATTTTTAAAAGCATCTTCTCTTATTAACAAATACTTAGTTACAAGCATTTACCATGAACAAATGAGCCACACAAACTCCGTTGCTGCAGGAATCCAGGCTTTCTTCAGACAGTCGGGTCACCCGCAATCATCTATTTCATATTTCGCGCTCCTTTACGGAGGAAATTCTAATAAAACTTTTTATAAAGCCTCCCACAGGCCAAACAATCAACCACACAGCAAGAATGATCCATCTGCATCGCTAAATCCTCCTCCAAGCATGCAAAACAATTGAATTATAGGCAAAATACGCTGTTTGTTGCCACCCAGGTTCCATGGTGCAATGCGAAAAACATAAACATTGACGTCACAAAAGATCCTCCTATTGGAGCAGCCGTAGTGACTGGTCGCCATCTTGGATGGGTCTCCATTCGCCCCCAGTGCATTTATTTCTACTGAAGAAGATGCTTACCCAACTAAAAAAACACATTTTATTATGCTTTTTTACAAAATCAAACACATTGTATGGCATGATAATTAAAATATAAATATCATTAAATAAAAAAAATAAAATATCAAATCCCAACAGGTAGGCTGGAAAAGTCCTACGTGATCTTTTTTCAATAGTGCGCCGGTTGTTGCAACAGTAGGTTGCACAAAAACTGGCATAGTTGCTCACTCTGCTTGACTCCAGTTGGGTTTGGAGAGTGAGGGACCCATCCAATATGGTGGCGATGCTGTTACGCTCTCTATCGCCCAATGGGGCGTCTACGTATTCATGTCTATGCCTAACTCTGAAAGGCACTATACAAGTGCGGGTCACTTATCATATTATAATTGCTCAGTTGCAGGGTGTTGCTAAGTTTACTCTATCTTACCAGGCCAGGATTTGAAAATCTTTTTTCTTTAATAAATTCAATCATTAATTGAAAACTGCATTTTGTAGTTATTCGGGCTATCATTGTCTGATATTGAAATTTGTTATCTGATCTAAAATGTGTAATTATGACCAAGAAAAGCAAAAACTAAAGGGATCTCTAATGAGGCAAACCCATCTTAATAGCATACTTTGGTCTTTTTAACTCTAAATCCATGATCTAGTTTTAGGTTAGCTCCTTATGCCATGAATTCATGGATAAACTGTGCTTTATACCTGTAGGTTCTGTTGCTTTGTTTGACAAATAGTCACAGTGTATGTACCTCAGTGTGATGGATTGTGTACCTTCTGTCTTAAAGACACACTCACCACACAAAACCACACGAACAGACATAAATACACATGAGGTCGCCCATATTTCTCCTGTATACGTGTCACCCAGCCTCTCCCACCACAGTGAGTCCCTTTCTACATCCTCCTCCTCCTCTCATTCTGAAAGGTCAGGCCATATCACCATGTCAGATGGAGTTTATTCACTCCACTCCTCTGAAATAACGTCATTCTCACCGAGTCGGCTGTCAGTGGGTGAATGTTGTCAAAAATCTTTTGGATTTCTTTGCCTGAACAACACTCCTGCGTCTCCTTCTCCTGTGTGTATGAAACCTCTTCCAGTGTTTTGTTCCTTCACAGACTCTCCATAAATATATACACACCCGTGTGGAGACATGGGATTCTTCGTGGCTCATCTGCGAGTTTGTGTTTTCTAATTTGCTTGCAGGTGAGAGGGAGAAAGCATGTGATCAGATTTAGCTTATTTCCAGCCATTATCTTGACTCTGAGCTCAGCCTTTCTGGCTCCGCTGCATATTATCTGATTGTGCGCAGAATTTCCTTGATGCTGCCGGTTCAAATTGGTTTGCCAGATGTTGTTCAGCAGAAAAGCTGAGAAAAAGAGGGAGAGGAAGAGGAATCGGTGGCAAATAACATCACCTCTTTACACAATCTACTTAAAATCCTTTTACCCTCAACATAAAAAAGTCACTTTGTTCTTTTTCTGTCTTCCTTATCTGGGCTTTCCTATTCCTTTTTATATCCTCACCAAAATATAAGTCTTTGAACTCCTCTGTTAGAGTAGAGAGGCGCAGAGAAATCAAACAGCCCATGTCTGCACACACTCCGATTCTTGTTAGAGAATTGCTTGTGTCAAGATACATTAAGCAGGTCAGGCTGAGAGCAGCGAGATGTGGGCTAATTTAAGACATTGAACCAAACGAGCATAAATGCTTTTGCCAAATAGCCTAAAGCCGCAGTCAAGGCGGATTAGAGGTGGGGGGCTTTCATCTAAAATTGAAATTTGGTGTCATGTGTTACACTAAAAACAGAAATATTACATGCCAGAAGATGCAACCTGCTGAGGCTGGCTCATAATTACCCACCTAGTAAAAAAGCGGGTAGGAAAAAATTAACAGTTTGTGGTTGCTGGCAGCCATAATGGCCATCATTAATTCTTGTCTGCTTTGTTGTTGTGGTCCTCCAGAGCCTATTGTCCTTAACGCCGGAGCTAATATGAGTGCAGTGTGTTGGGCTTTCATTCCTTCTCTGCAACCAATTAGAGCGACAGCAGCTCGTCTTTGTGGTCCAGTGGAGCACGTCTCTGGTTATGTCCAGAGCTGACCCCTCTGCTGCTCCCAATGAGAGCCTCTTTGGCAAAGATACAGTGAATTACTGGCAGGTCACATTTGTGGGCAACTGTGTCAATTGTGAGGGGTCCTTGGAGTCCCTGTGACGTATCCAACAGACAATTTGCTCTGAGCTCCGGAATTGAGTTACATAAAGTGGCGCGGTAGGAATTTGTGCGCATGTACAGGTTAAAGGCAGTTTCCTAAGAGTGTGTTCACCACTTACATTCAGCTGAATCCAATGCAGAACACAAAAAACATTTTAGAAAGGACGGAGCAGAAGATGATTAAAACATGTGGCATTTTTTAAAATAAAAACTTGCATTCCCTTACATTCCTGTAAGGAAAATATAATAGACAGGATTGAAGGAGCAGGAAGGAAAGGATGTTTGATGTCCTGCTACTTTCACTTAAGTCTGGTTTATTGATGTGGATATGGTTGATTTGATGCACTGGCAGTTTCCTTTCAACCAGCAACACTGCAGGATCACAGACTCCCCGGGGAGCTGCATTTTACCAACACACTCATGGATTAGAATAGAAAGTGAAGGACTATTTCCAAAAATTTATAACAAAATGTTTTTTTTTTTTTTTATCTGTCTCCTGTGATTAGTGCAGGTCAGCTTCTTTGGAAGCTGCTGCTAAACCAAGAAGTGTCACACTGAGGTGTTTGGGCTTGCCTTATATATAAAACGTAGCTTGATCCTTCCATTCACTGTGAATGAAACAGATTGTGCTTTAATAAACTAGTTCATAACAAGACGTTCAGGAGCATAATGGTTTCTGTGGCTCAGTGTGAACAGCTCGAATTGTGCTGCAGCTGTCAGAAAATATAGGGAATCCATGGGGGAAGCTCACACCCACCTTCAATTACAGGCTCATACTGACAGCCAGCCTTTCTGTTCATCAGCCAGCCAACCCACCCAGTCATCAGCCAAGCCTCACTCTGCTGTACACACCGCCGGCCTCTCATCTGTTAACCTAGATTCAGCTAACCCCTGCTACCCTCTCAGTGTGTCCCTGGGCAGGTCTGCAGAATAAACACGTCTCTTTAATAAAAGCAAGAAGGATCGTAATTGTAATGGTAAAACAATAGGATTAGAACAGTGTCATTGTTGAATTTGCAAGTAATTTTAAAACATACTTATTCTTTTTAAGGAGAACATATAATATGTTCTTATTGTTACTCAAATGTTAAATATTCTGTGATTTTCATTTTTATGTTTTATGTTGGTAAAACCAGGAATTTATCACAAGTCAGAAACTATGTTGGGAATTTATAAATTAGGCACGCACAAGGATGTTGCTTTTGGAGTTTGTTGAAAAATCTTGCTAATCAGACCGTTAGAGAAAAATATTTAGATTGCTTTATTATTATTTCTGTCACTTGTTGAAAGTTTGTTCGTGTGTCTTTTGGGTTTCTAAATGTTTATTAAAGAAGCTACTACAGTGAAGATAAGATAAGATAGAACTTTATTGATCCGACAACGGGGAAATGTGTGTGTTACCACAGCTCAGGACAGATAGCAAGAGTACAAGAGTAACTAAGAATACAAAATAAGATGGTATGATAAGGCAAGACACTATATACAAAAGTAGTTTCTATGTACACACAACACATGAATAAGCATTATAGGTTAGGGTTGTGAAAAAATGTGCAAGTAATGTAAAGTAAATGTATGTCTGTATTTTGGTCTTCTTTGTATGACACAATTGGCCAGTTAAACGTTTCTGGTCATCTTCCTGAAGTTGTGCCTGAGTTGCTGAACTATCTTAGCCTGGCAAGCCGTCCTATATATGTGAATATATCCACGTTATTTTTGAGTAGCCTCATGGAGAAACGCTGATGAAAGCAACATCCGGTGAGATACCGGAAGTAGCACATACTCATTGGTTTGCATTGTGAGGTTTTGTTGCTAGTAGCAGTTTATTTGAACATTTGAAGAGGATTTAAAAAAATATTTACCCCCGAAAAATGTAGTCGCGGCTCGGGAAGATGTTGCGCTGTTCGCGCTTGTACTAACAACCAGAGAAAATAAAATTTGTAACTAAGAGCGATATTTAGAACATGCACCTCCAGAGTGAGAGAGCGTGCAGCTGTAGCGTCCTCTCCAGAGATGAGGAACCCAGAAGGATGTGGCTGAAAAATCTTAACTTGAAACCACCACAACCTTTATTTGTGCGTTCCTTTCATTTTATTGTGAAAACCCCCAGAGAGGAACACCCGCATCCTACTTTGCAGTTGGATATGACAAAACTCCAGAGAAGAGACACAGAGTAGTAAAGAGATCTGACAGCAGTCTCACAACAACAGGAATGATTTCATGTGTATAATTTTCTGAATAGTTATAATTTAACGTGTGTTTAGACTGCTGTTATTAACCTAAAAGTGCCATCCTGCTGTTTGTATTTCACCTGATGTAGAAACTAAAACCCAGGCTTGGTGCTGAGGGATTTAAGGCTCTGACTCGGCTCTACGTCTGCTTTTAAGTAAATAAGATTGTGTCCCAACTCTTTCAACAAAACACCGACAACGTTATTACGATGTACTGATAAGCCTCAGAGCTTTTAAGATTGTTTATTGCCTCGCTGTCAGACGCAACTGAGTTCAGAAAGTAGCTAAAATGCTACGTTACGTTAGCTTTGGCCAGACTTTAAGATCATCCCCCCTACCTCTCTGCTTCAGTAGGCAGACGGAGTGTAACGGTGTCCCGTTTGAGCTGTGACAGCTGGTGTTCATGCATGTTTTTAGTCTCTAAAAGCCCATAAAAAGAGGATTAGCATGAAGGAATCGCATCGTCTCAATGTAAACAAATGCGGACCGGTTGCTTGCATCTTTCGCGCAAAGCATCACGGGCCGTGATAATAGGGTTGGAATATACTTGCTGTTTAACGACGCATACGCGTGTTTAAAATGGCTGCCACGCGTAACTTGCGTCATT
Source organism: Aphyosemion australe (assembly GCA_006937985.1). NCBI lineage: Eukaryota > Metazoa > Chordata > Actinopteri > Cyprinodontiformes > Nothobranchiidae > Aphyosemion > Aphyosemion australe. The sequence goes on along the minus strand of SSNS01000082.1, from coordinate 483,047 downwards.
TGTGCACGTCCCCCAAAATTAATGCAACGCGTTCGAACGCTGCAATATACGAGTAACCAGTAGGTGGAGTTGACAAAACGAAAGAGACACACTTATCATGGTGACTCCGTCTCTGGTTTAGAGGTCTTTCACAGCATCTAAGATATCGCTGCTGTCTTTTTTTCTGTCGTGATCTCAAAATTAACCAGTAATTGATCTCTTCTATTGACGCCATGTTTGTTTTGGTTGTACCCACAAACCCGGCTCTCTATCCGGCCTGAGTGCTCTTGTTTACCCCCTAGTTTGAACACTCCAGTACTACATGCAGTGCCGTGCAGCAGCAAGTATGTGAACAAAGACGCAGCTTCTCTGCTGTAAGAGTGTATAACTCCTCAGTTTAAGCTGTACTGGTATCATCCTGGTACACAACAACACCAATGCAATATTCAGTATGTGTTCTATACTTGTGCAATACCAGATTCACATTGTTGTCTCTGTCTCTTACAGTATGCTGCATAGTGTTGGTACCCAAGTTTGTTTTCATCTTTTATTTGTGGTTTCTTTTTTGTGATTGATTGCAATACTAGATTACTGCCTATGTGTATATACATGTATCCTTGTTTTTATTTCTCTTCTAATTATCCTTTGAGTGATGGTGCTGCTGTGACAAGTGAATTTCCCCACTGTGGGATCAATAAAGTCTATTCTATTCTATTCTATTCTATTCTATTCTATTGGACAATGAACAACATGACCTACTCACTGCCGGATATTAGTCAACGGGGCAGTCTGCCATACACTGTAGAAGAAGATGCAAATACATACATCCTTTTTCTAAATAGAGTTTCTAAAAACAAAAAAGCCCAAGTCCAAATTCTCCAATGTTAAAAAGCTGTTTCAAATAAGCCATTGCCATCTTAGCTTTTTCGTTCAGTCGCAGTAACATCCCACCCATCACACCAATAGAGCGCTTTGATTTGCCCACTAAACCAATAGGGTGCTGTGATTGTCCCACTAGACCGATAGAGTGCTGTGATTGGCCCACCAAACCGATAGAGCGCTGTGATTGGCCCACCAAACCGATAGAGCGCTGTGATTGGCCCACCAAACCGATAGAGCGCTGTGATTGGCCCACCAAACCGATAGAGCACTGTGATTGGCAAGACTCCAGACTGTTGGGACCTGCTTAGTGGAGTGACTAGACCGACCTGCAAAGCAAAATCATTTTGCTTCTGCTCCTGTCCATCTAGATGTCTAGGGTAGGTCTATCTGACTTTTCATTTCTACTTCAACCATTTATGTTAAAGTAGAAAGGGTTGTGCTCTTTGTAGTTATTTGTTCTTGGCTGGAGTTAATCACACTTCTGATGTTTTTTTTTTTTTTTTGGGGGGGGGGGGGGGGGGGG